>APFE031474333.1:45874-88531 GCA_000404065.3 Pinus taeda
ATATACACGGTGTTATGGTTTATTGTATTTTGTGCTTCTTGTATTATGTTGATTTACATATTATGCAAATGTCTATCCAATACATAGTTAGCTAATGCATCGGTTACTGCATTAAGTCGTCTTGGAATCTGTTGATAAGTAATGAAATCAAAATCTATTTCCAATAACTTAACACGTAAATAGAACCTTAAAATGCGATGATCTCTGACGGAATAACGTCCGTTGAGCTGGTGGACTACAAGTTGAGAATCTAAGTTTACAACCAATGTGCGGATTCTGAGGTTAATTGCCTCAGCTAATAATTCAATTACAACACTATATTTAGCCACATTGTTCGTTGTACATCCCAGACACACCCCTTGAATATCTACTAACTCACCATGAGGATCGTAGATCACCCATGCCGCAGATGACAAGTTGCGAGTACTGCGGGAAGCACCATTAGCGAAACCAACGTAAGGCGATCCAGACATCTGTTCAGGAAGAAAACGACACAATAAGCGGAAATCATGCCGACACACTGAGATAAAAACTAAATAAACACACACACACAACGCACTACTGAAAGCATACGTATGTACAAAAATAAAGAGCTCACATGATACTTGGTTCAAGTCAAGTCCCTTTCAGGACGTTGCCTTATCGCACTGTTGCATAACCGGCCTAGATAATGTAGGCATCGCTCAGCCTGTTGTATAAAATGATCAACGACACCAATGATCTGCCCATGCCCCCCGACCGAGCGAGGTTTACAAGCTAGAGGATCCGTGCCCCCTTTGGCAGAGGGACCGAGGGTTGCAACAGAGTGCAATAAAGGATCAGAGTGAGCAGAAACCAAAGCAAGTGAAGCAAGGTTCGAAGGTGGGAGGGAGAAGACACCCATGAGGGTAGGGTCTTTGAAAAGCCGACTCCCACGCTCTCAAAAGGAACGACGGTATGTTCAATGAAAGGTACATTTCCCTCAGAAGAGGAAGCGAAGAAGGAAAGCTGGTCTACCGTGACAATTTTCCCTTGATGAGGGAAACAGATGACACGGAAGAGGGATGAAGTCACAGCATGCATGGCATACGTCCAACTCCAGCCCAGAAGGAGGTTAAATGTGAGATTCGTGTCAATGACCTCAACTTCTACTTCAACAGTTTTCCCTTCTAAGGTGATTGGCAATCGTTGAAGAATACCATAAGGACGGGATTCTCTCCCATCGAAAGCTTCCAAAGTCATAGGGGACTGGCTCAGAGTCAGAGACCCGATCGCTTTCCAACAAGAAATCGACCTAATGCGAGTCGATGCGCCCTCATCAATAACTGTACGATGGATCGTTTTGGAATTGATGACGACTTGGATAAGAAAAGCGATCTGATGAGGCAGCCTAGGAACATGGCTTTCGAGATCGAAGGTAATCAGATCCGAATCTGCCGGGTCAATGCCACCGATGGCCGATAGCAGGGACTTCCTCTGAGGGGGGCAGCTCTGGAGAACTTCTAAGGCAGACATAGCCGACGGAGCCTGCGCTAAGTCCTCAACGATGCTATAGTGTTGGGCAGCACGAGCATTCGGGTTGTAAGAAGATCTTCTGAGTACTCCTTTAGGAGCGGGTCAGATTGTTGTCTCAGTACTTGGTCTCTCAATATGGAGTGGACCAGAGCTAGAAGAAGGAGCACTTGAGGGGACCTCGGGCTCCTTCCCTGCGGACGACGAATACTCTTTTGCTTGAGTCGTTACATGAACGGGAATAGATCCGGCCATGAAGACTTGGGAACCGAAGGGAGAAGAAGACAGATCAGCCACCATTTGAGTTTGTTGAGAGGGAAAAGGCTCTTTAAGAACCGCAGGAACCCCAGGAGCGCCTTTTAACAAACGACTAAATTCGGACTGCCTGGGGCAATCCTTAGTATAACGATCCTCCTCACAAATGAGGCAAGGATATTTGGGTTTGCGCTTAGCTCCTTCCTCGGCTGGAGGTTTGGAGGGTTCCTGTTTAGGTTGCTCAGATTAATTTTTTCCTTTCCCCTTTTTCTTTCCTTTCAAGGCCTTACCCGCCGTGGTGAACTGGACGGCGTTGACCTCGGAAGTAGTACCAGAATTTGAACCACCCTGAGAAGTTTTTTCATTAGAAGCACCTAACTTTTGCGTCCCAGGGTTTGACGATGATTTTTTAGAGGTCGGGTTCACAGAGCCAATAACTCCATCGACAGATGGCTTCGGTGGAGCCTTGGATGTACCGGGCCTCGGGGCGTCCGGCAAATACTCATACAAGGTACCTGACTAAGAGTAAACTAAGTCCAGGTACTAAGTGCGTGCAATTGGTGCTCTTCAGTCACACAGGCTCCCATAGCAATGTCCCGTGCAATCTTCGGGACAAAGGAAGTCGTGAACCAGTCGGTGAGGAGTTGATCAGGAACCGAAAACTTGATCAACCGGTGACGTCTTCTCCATTCATGTATATGATCGGAGATATGCGTAGCTGTATCCTGCTTAAGAGACGTAAGGAGGTGGGTCCCTGTCTCGTACCGAATGGGTAACTGAAAGTGAGTAAGGAATACCATAGCTAATGAATTAAAATCTTGAAATGACGCGCGGGTCAATTCAATATACCATTTAGTGGCAGAACCAGTGAGAGTCCTTTGGAAGAGGCGAAGTCGAATCGAATCATCAAGCCATGAGTTAGACGAACACCATAAGTGATACGTCATTACATGGGCTTGGGGGTCCTCTCCGGCTTTGCCGTCAAATTTGGGACAGTCGCTAGGTATCTTAGCTAGAACTGGTGGCCATTGCGGATTATGCAAAATGGGATCATTTGTTAACTTCGACACATCTGGCAGTTCCAACGTCGCTAGAAATGGCAGCTGCGGGTTGAAGGACATCTGCAGATATGAGGTAGGGCCAGAATTCCATCCAGTTGCTGGTTGTCCCCACTGGCCTTGTCCCGATGGACCAGGTCCAAAAGGGCCTTGTCCAGAAGAATTTTGTCCATAAGGGTTATTTCTGGAACCGGACGGTTGATACTGGTTCTGTCCCCCAGCGCCCCATTGGTTACCATGCTGCCCTGCAGGTTGTTGATAATTTTGATAAGGGTTGGCCTGCGGCTGTTGGTAATTTTGATACGGGGTGATTTGATTTTTCCCTTGGGGTTGCTGGTATCCATATTGAGCCTGGGTAGCAGGCGAAATTCGATGAGAAAGTTGGGATTGGTACCCACCTGAATAAGGAGGTTGGGATTGGTACCCACTTGAATAAGGAGGTTGGGATTGATACCCACCTGAATAAGGAGGTTGGGATTAGTACCCACCTGAATAAGGAGGCTGGGATTGGTACCCACTTGAATAAGGAGGCTGGGATTGGTACCCACCTGAATAAGGAGGCTGGGATTGATACCCACCTAAATAAGGAGGTTGGGATTGGTACCCACCTGAATAAGGAGGCTGGTATTGGTACCCACCTGAATAAGGAGGCTGGGATTGGTACCCATCTGAATAAGGAGGCTGGGACTGGTACCCACCTAAATAAGGAGGCTGGGATTGATACCCACCTGAATGAGAAGGTTGGGATTGGTACCCACCTTGATTCTGGGGTTGATAACCGTGTTGAGGGTGCGACGCAGGAACCATCTGCATGCTCGGTTGAGACGCCCCAGAAAGATATCCTTGCGAAGGTTGGGCCATTTGGCTGGAAGGTTGTCCTTGTAGACTAGATGGTTGATTGGGCTGAGCAGTGGGCCGGCCTTGCTGTGCGTAAGGCTGGCCCCCTTGCCCAGAAGGGTAGCCTTGTTGGTTTCCGGGTTGACCTTGCTGACCGTAAGGTTGTCTCGGGTTTCCAGAAGGTTGCCCAAGATATGTATAAGACAGACCACTAAAGGCTAAAGGTTGTCCTTCATAAGGTTGTCCTTGCGAGCCTCCAGGTTGACCTGGGTAGTTCTGGCCATAATACTGTTGCCCATGATTAGGCTGCGAGTAGGATGGTTGACCCTAGTAGGGTGGTCCTTGAGACGACTGTCCTTGACCTAGACGGAACTGGCCACCGCCATATTCGGCAGTACCCCAAGCCACACTCAATGGAACTGAAGTCTAAATATAGGGCTCAGTTGGCAAAGAGATATACAAATGATGATTGACAGGATCACAATAGGGGCCTTGCACGCGTGGGTTCTAGACATTATGCAAGTATTGGGAATATGCCCCCCCTGCCGAAACAAAATTAGAGAGAGGCGTGGCACCACTTGCGGAGTGGACAACTCTAGTAGTATGTGCCAATGGACCACTTTGTACCAGGCCTCGAGATGGGCCGGCACCAGACGTCACAACAGAAGATGCTATAATGGCACTAGCGACTGGAGTTGATGACGTGAAACAGACGGTCGGATTGGTTGGAACTGATGTAACAACAGTTTGGGAAACATATGGTCCCATTGTAGGGACAATGTTTTGATCCCACATAGAAGAGGAAGTCACAGAGTTCATGGCATCCCTTAGAGATCTATAGCGTGCCGGCACTGTGATACCGAGAGGCGTGACAGTGTAGGGCCTAGAGATAACTGGGGATGTAGCTGCAATGGGAGTATCAATACTCGACATAACGGGCATCCCACTTGACACAAGTGATGTATCCTCCATGTCAGAAGAAGCCATCGGAAATGCAACACCAAGAGGAGTAGTGGGAAAATCCTCTTCAGAGGGCTCCCAAACAGGGTTCCAAAACAAGTCGTAAAGCTCGTCCTCTGGAGCACTAGAGTTCAACGGTTGGACACTTGGAACGATAGGAAAAGTGTCGCCACAAACCGGTGTCTCAGGGGCAGTAGAAGATGGAGACCCTTGGTCACTTGGGACAGGAGACGGGGTCGAAGGATCCGCCAGGATGATCAAACAAAGATCCTAGACAAACTAATGATAAGAGATCTTACTCAAAACTAAACACAAACAAGATCTAACCAGGTAAATGTTATCGTGGCCGAATAAATTTTTAGGACATTAGGACACAACTTGACCTTTTCATGTTTTAAGAGTCGAGAAAAGGACAAAAGATGACTCTAGTCGCCTTCGAATGTTTAAAGAGCGCGAAGTGACAAATGCTCAATAGAGCCTTTTCTTTTTACAGAGTCTGAAAAGGATCAAAAAGTGACTACTCTGGAGAAACTAGGCAAGGGGTTTACTAGAAAATCCGTAAAACTGCTTATACACCTTGGAAATCATATGAAAACTTCCGTACTGCACTCAATCTTCCCAAATGCTGTGTTCGGTGCATTACGGCTTGTAAGGTGGCAGACACGGCTTCCTATGGATCAAGGATGCAAACCTAGTGGAGTCTCCCCATATATACGCGACGGTACGTGGATCCCAAGTCCGTGATAGACCACAATTGAATCACACAAGGAGGAATCACCCAACCTTAATGCAAGAACAAGAGTGACTAGGTTTAACGATGTCGGAGCACGTCTCTAGCCTAGACCTCTACAATGTGAGCGTTATGTTCCAATGCGTTTTTAAGTTGATTCGGTTTATTTTATGGTTGATCTTTAGTTAAGTTTCGATTTTAGGCCCTACCGTATGTAGTCTTTCACAATTGCCTAGATGCAAGCTATATGCCAAAGAATACCATTTCGTTCGATGAATACTAACTACGAGAAGGTTAAGAATTTCCAATCAAACAAAATGAGCACAATCGATCAAACAACCTAATGCAGCTAATGGAAACTAACTAAAACTTTTTTCTTTCAAGAATATGAATCAACGAAAAGTTATATTCCATTAACTATTGAACGTAAAAGAGATTATTTGATTTCTTTTTTTAAAGGCACAGTGAACTAGACTGAATTTTAAAAGATAATAACACTGAGTAAAAGAGACAAATTCACTCAATGAAAACACAATGAAATCCCAAGATACCAAAACAGTTCTCCAGACCAGAAGAAGAGCAAAAGCTTGTGCGAGCTATGTGATCTAAGCTCAAACAAGGCAAAGATGAAATCCAAGCAAAAGGGCACGTCACTCGGAAATCAATCAAAAATACTTCAACAATCACTGAACAAGTGCAAAAAACAATCACAAAGTCGACTGGATGATCAAGAAACCAAAAACTCCTAAGGAAGGCTTGACACACACACGACCACTAGATGCCCTAGGGTTGAGGTGTGAAATCGATAGACAGAAGCAAACACCCGAAGGATGAAGGTCAAGAACCAGTCAAGCAAGGATTAGACACACTCCAGCAACTGAAAAAGATGTGGTAAAATGCAAATCCAAGCTCAGAAAGCAGGCAAACAAGTGGATTAAAAAGCTAAGGGGCCTGGCGCGACTGTCAGGCTGCAACTCGCGCTAAACAGGGATTGGCGCGGGTTGTCAGTTAACAACAAGGGCCACTAGCGCGACTATCAAAGGGAAGACCACGCTAACACAGTTTGTCAATTTAAAAAGAAAAATAAGCAGTCTAAAGCTCGGTTCACAGTATCTAGGCAAGTCAGGAAGAAAGAGGCAGTGAGAAATTCGATCCAAAAAGCTATCCAAGCAAGCAAACAAGAGGAAACCAAAGAGGAAGACAAACTCCAAATTGTTCAGTCCGTAAACCAAACCGGAGATTGACTGAAGCGGCTTTGATCTACTTCACTACTGCAAAGCAATAGTGTTTCGAAGGCTATCTGGCCGTGCTTCAGACTCCGTCTAAGTTTACAAATTAAACAACAAGCTAAACTCCCCAGTGGAGTCGCCAAATTCTTGGAGAGGTAAATCCCCTCTACGAATAGAGGCGATCCCTACTAGCCCAGAACGGGTCTAGAAATAATCAAACATTCCTATCACGCAAGTTCCTAATTGCAAATAAAAGGTAGGTGATGAAGACCTACTTGAGTTCCAAGACTTTCGTTTGTAGAAGAGATGTCATCCATGTTCCTTTGCCTTGGCCGGTCACAATCCTCCACTATCCTCGTGAATGGACACCTGCACACAAAGAGAACAACATGAACACAAGCGTGAAATCTAATATATGCAATTATACATCAGCCAGGAAGGTCATAATTCAACATTAATCATCACAACAATGAGAATGGAACCATAATGATAGTCATCTATTATTAATAATCAACAAAGGAGAATACAACCAGCGTCCTGACGTCAAGTCCTCCTTTGGCTGGGTGTTCAGCTACACAAGTCTTGCAAATCTTGAAGGGATGAGGGACAAGCCTCTCTCTCTTTGGTGACAAGATCTCCTTACTTAGGTTAAGCTTTATGGACACAAAGAAGGCTTTTGCAACTCTAATCTCTTGATATCTTCCTTTCAGCACAAGTATAATTACCACCAGAACTAGAACTAGCTTGCTCAAGGCATGGAGACAAGCTTTTATAGATGAAAAGGAAGAGATAATATCAATCACAACAATAATGGATTTGGCTTCATCACTTGGAAACTTCTATGGAATGGTGGCAAACTACTTCCCATTCAAGGAGATTCAAAGCCAAACCATCTTCACTTCACTTGGATGCAGTCGGTGAATGAGTTGGATAGAACGTTCGGAGATTGATTGGTTAAAAACTTTGCCCAAAAAGGTTGGCGTGATTGCGACTCTAGGACAGAGCGCTAATGGCGCGTCCCTTTTATAGGATTTTCCCCATTGGCACGGGCAGAACACAGTGGGCCAGCGCTAATGTAAAAAGGACTATTTTTAAGGGCAAGGAGCAGGAGATGTCTTCAGGGCATATGAAGCTCATGTTCAGAGGTGAATGATGCAAGTGGTTTCAAGTCTTGTCACTTCTCACAAGTCCCAGAATGAGTCCTCCAAGGTGCAAGAGAGGGGTAATAGGGACGGTGACAAATTACTATGTAACATCAAGCATGATCAACTATGGTCCAACATCACATTGTGACAAGGATTGCCTCAATATGAAAATCAACCATGGTTAAGCATGCTCAACTACGGTCCAACATCACATTGTGACAAAGATTTCCTTAATATGAAAATCAACCATGGTCAACCATGGTCCAACATCGCATTGTAACAAGAATTTCCTTAACTTGAAAATCAACCATGGTGAACCATGTTTATTTTGGTGTTTATAATATTTATCTTAGGGCTTATATACCTTGGGTTTATAATATTAGTCCCTGAGGTTTAATATTATTCACTTGGGTTCATAATCCCTTTGCTATATTATTCCCTTGGGTAACTAATATCAATCCCTTGGGTTTATTATTCTCTTGGGTTTATAATATCAATCCCTTGGGTTTATTATATCAATCATGGTCAACAATGGTAAATCATATCTAAATATTGTCAACCATGGTCTCATGTCACATTGTGATAATGATTGTGCCAATATGAAAATAAACCATGGTCAACCATGGTCGACTGTCGCTTTATGGCAATGATTGCCTCAATATGAAACTAAAACATGATCAACCATGGTCCAATGTCGCATTCAGACAAAGATTGTCTCTATATGAAAATAAATCATGGTCAAGCATGATCAAGCATAATCTTGCATCACCTTGTGACGAATATTGTCTCAATATGAGAATCAACCATGGTCAATGATTGTCCAATGTCGCATTGTGAAAAAAAAATATGTCGATTTGAAAATCAGTCATCATCAAGCATGGTCAAGCAAGGTCCAACATCACATTGTGACAAGGATTGTCTCAATATGAAAATCAACCATGGTCAACCACAATGAACAGTGTTTATTTTAGTATTTATATTATTTATCTTAGGGATTATATGCCTTGGGTTTATAATATTAGTCCTTTGGGTTTAATATTATTCAACCATGGTTAACGATGTTTTATAAAATCATTCATGGTCAGCCATGGTTATTCATGCTCAACTATCATCCAATGTCACGTTGTGACAAAGATTGTCTCAATATGAAAATCAATCATTGTCTCAAACATGGTCCAACATTGCATTATGACAAATATTGTCTCAATTTAATAAACTTCATCAACCACGCTGCACCATGTTTGACCATGTTTTATAAAATCAAACATGGTCATCCATAGTCAATCATAGTCAACCATGGTTGAACTTTGCATTGTCACAAAGGTTAACCATGGTCACACATGGTCCAACATCACATTTTGACAAGGATTGCCACAATATGAAAATCAACCTTGGTCAATCATGTTTATTTTAGTGTTTATAATATTTATCATAGGGTTTATATGCCTTGGGTTTATAATATTAGTCCCTTGAGTTTAATATTATTCCCTTAGGTTCATAATTTATTCAGGTTTTAGTATTAACCCCTTAGGTTTATAATATCACTCCATTGGGTTAATTATTCCTTAGGGTTTATAATATTAAGTATGGTCAACCATGGTCATTCATAGCCAACCACGGTCAAATGTTGCATTGTGACAACGATTGGCTTAGTATGAAAATGAACCATGGTCAACCATGCTCCAACGTTGCATTGTGACAAGGATTATCTCAATATGAAAATCAATCGTGGTCAACCTTTTCTATTTTAGTGTTTATAATATTTATATTAGGTTATATATACATTGGGGTGATAATATTAGTCCCTTGGTTTATTGTTATTCGCTTGGTTTCATAATCCCTTGGGTTTATCATATCAATCATGATAAACCATGGACAATCATAATTGACCATGGTCAATGTGGTCGAATGTCGCATTGTGATAATGATTGTCTCAATATGAAAATCAAACATGGTCAACCATATTCCAATGTCACATTGGAACAAATCAACCATGGTAAACCATGGTCCAATCTTGGTCAACCATGTTAAATCATTGTCAACCATGGTCCAATGTCGCATTGTGAAAATATTGTCTCAAAATGAAAATTCATCATTGTCTTAACCATGGCCCAACGCCACGTTATGCCAAAGATTGTATCAATATGATAATCATGGTCAACCATGGTGAACGATTGTGAATGATGGTCAACCTTGGTCAAACATGGTCATCCATAGTTAATAGTGCTCAACCATGGTCAAATGTTACATTGTGGCAAATATTGTCTTGATATGAAAATCATCCATGGTTATTCATGGTCAACCATGGTCGAATGTCACATTGTGACAAGGATTCTCTCAATATCAAAATCAACCATGGTCAACCATATTCATTTTAGTGTTTATAATATTTATTTTAGGGTTTATAAATCTTGAGTTTATAATATTAGTCACTTGGGTTTAATATTATTCCATTGGGTTCATAATTCCTTAGGGTTTTAGTATTAATTCCTTGGGTTTATTATTCCCTTCGGTATAATATTATTCATAGGCTTTATACACCTAAGGGACCAATATTATAAATCTATGGGATTGATATTATAAACCCAACAGATTAATACTAAAAACCCAAGGGTTTTTAGTATTAATCCCTAGGGTTTATTATCCCTTGGATTAGTGTTATTCCCTTTGGTTTACAATCACTTGGCATTTAAGTATTAACTCCTTGGGTTTATAATATTAGTTCCTTTGGTTTATTAACCCAAGGGTTCATATTCAGAGGGTGTAATATTATTCATAAGGTTTGTAATTAATATTAATCCCTAAGGTTTCATATTATTCCCTAGGGTTTATAATTCCTTGAGTTTTTAGTATTAAACCTAAGGGATTATAAATCAAAATGAATGATATTAAATCCAAGGAATTAATATTGTAAACAAGATTGAAGAGAGCGATGGCAGGGTACTGAGGGTAACAGGTTAGGGTTTGAAGTAGGTTTTCCCTCGTAGGCTTGCTACAGTGCCAGTGGGTAGGGGATTTAGCAGACCCTGACAACAACGCATGACAACAGATCACTGATCGAGACAAAGGGAGGCAGGTGAGGTCTGATAAAGGCAAGATGAGCCAGGAAGGGGGGGGAGTGCAATCCCCTCCTATAAGAATGTTACAGTAGGGGAAGCGAGCAGAAATGTGAATAACAAAGCTCAAGGAAAAAGGAGCAATACGCTAGTCATGGGAGTGTGATGGCAAGTGGCTCTGGGAGGTAAATGCTTTCCTAGAGCTACAAAAAAACCTAGGTTTTTCATTCCCAATAATAAACTAGAAGAGTACAGGGGATACATGCAAGATCATGTGTTGATCTATAAATTCATAGGAGCCTGGCCTACAGAGAAAGAATTGGTTAAATGGATCCAACAACGTTGGCAACCAAAAGGTCACATAGATCTAAAACTAGGAGGGAAAAGATTCTTTTCAGTAGTTTTTTCTCACACAGAAGACAGGGAGAAGGTCTTCGAGGAGGAGCCCTATTTCTATAATAATGCTGACCTATTCATGTGACATTGGGAAGAGTGTTATAACAGAGATCAAGAAAAAATGCTGGCGATGCCACTATGGGTTCAATTGTTTGGCCTCCCAATGGATTTCTGGGATCTAGAAATCCTAGAAGGAATAGGGAACTCTATTGCAACCTTCATCAAGGTGGCAGACACAATAAGAAAAGGAAGGTACGCTTCTTATGCCCGGATATGTGTTTACATGAACGTAACAGAACCTCTCCCTAATTGCATAGAAGTATAATATCATGATGAAATATGGAAACAACTGTTGGATTATGAGCACATACCATTCAGGTGTAGGAGATGCCATGAATACAACCATCTATTCAGATCTTGCCCCTAGAACATCCCAAAGAACAATCAGGGAAACAAGAAAGAGGAAGGATCAAGTAAGGAAACAAAAGGAGGCTTTCAGGAGGTCCACAGAAGAAAAAGGAATAAAAAATTGTCGGGAATCTATAATAGTCCTCAGAAAGAGAAGGAACAGGAAAACCAAAAGAAATTTGTGGTTCTACAAGAGGAGGAAATGAAAGAGGTACTTGTGGAAAGTAGTGAAGAACCAGCTGAGCCAAAAAAAGAAAAGAAAAAGGAAAACAACAGGAAAAGAAAAAAACAATGGAAGAAAGGGAAAGGGAAATAAATAGAGAGCAAAGGAAACAAAACCAGATGGAGATAAACACTTAGAAATAAAATTTTAGTGAAGAGGAACAAGTAATGAAGAGACTACTACAGGAGTGGCGGCACTTGGATGAAAGGTTCATCCCTGAAGACCGAAAACAACTATACAAAGAAATGTTTCAACAATACAAACTAAAACGAGGAACGATAGTGTTAAATCGACTAGAACATCTTGGATCATAGAGAGCACAAGGTGAGGAAATGGGAGCATTAGGTAAAGGAGGAAAAAAAGGGCAGAAGATCCATGAGTGAATCCATCCAAATGGTGGAAGAAATGCTCGTTAACTCAGGGAGAGTGGTGCCATTATTGGAGGTATTCAACCAACCAACCAAATTTTTGAAATATTAATTACGACCTAGAACATAAGAGGTTTGAACAGTAAGGGGAAACAGAAATACCTCAAAGAAAGATTGAGGAAATATAAGCCCAGTGTTATGATACTAGAAGAATCCAAGATCATTGAAATAAGACTGAAGGAGATGAAGGGAAACTTCAGGCCTAAGTATGAGGCAGTAGGACAAGATGCCATGGGAAGTGTAGGAAGATTGGCCATACTGTGCAACCTAGAAGATGTTCGTTTCGAGGAATGGACAAGTATGCCAAGAATACTCTCTAGAAAATTTAGAAATATTGGATCCAAGGAATGGGTCCTTCTCTCAAGGGTCTATTGTCCCCATATCCCAGGAGAGAGGAAAAAATTCATTAGCAACATGAAAAAAGTGATAGGTCTATACCAAAATATTCCATGCATAATAGGAGAGGAATTCAATATGATTAAGTCCCTAAATGAAAAAAGAGGAGGAGTGCGCAGGGTGGATGCAGACATGGAACTGTTTGGGGATACTATAAATGATAAGAGGTTAGAGGATATCAAAACTAATAATGGAACTCATACCTAGAATAATAGAAGAGGGGGAAGACATCAAATTTCCTCAAGATTAGATAGATTCCTAATATCTAAAGAGATAGTAAGCAGAGATATTTTTGTGGAAGCGATGATATTACCTGGGATGGGATCGGACCACTGACCGGTGAGATTGGAAATTGAACTCAAATCTTGCCCTAAAAATTGACCATTCTGATTTCAAACTTTCTGGCTTAGAGATCCTAAGTTCATAAACAAGGGAGAGGAATGGTGGAAACAGAGTGAACAAAGAGGTAGGAATAGAATGCAAACATTGTAATGCAAGTTAAAGGAACTAAAGAAAAAAATTAAAGGAATGGAACCAACAGGAATTTGGGAACATAATAAAGGATCAACAGGAGTTAAATCAAAAGATGAAGGAAATCCAACAAGAAATTATATAGGAAGGGAGAAATGTAGACTTAGCAGCAGAAGAGGATAGATTGGTTAGCCAAATAGAGGATCACAGGAAGCAGGAAGAAATGTTATTGTGACATAAGTCAAGAGTGAATTGGTTAAGGGAGGGAGAGAGGAACACTAATTTTTTCCACAAAGAAATGATACAACGTAGACAGAGAAACAGAATCTTCTCCCTAAAAAGTGAAGAAGGTGAATGACAAACCCAACATGAGGAAACAGAGGAAACCTTGGTGAGGCATTTCAAATATCTTCTAACGGAACCTCAAGATGAAAGACAGAAGGAAACACGCAGAATATGCAACCAGATCCCCAAGTTAATCACTAGAGAGAAAAACCTTGTGTTAATGAGAGGAATCATGATAGAAGAGGTTGAGGAAGTCATGCAAGGAGTGAAGAGAAATAAGGCCCCAGGATTGGATGGCTTTACGGTGGAATTCTATCAAGCGGCCTAGAAATTTATAGGTAATGACATCATAACAGTGTGTTGAAGCCCCGAAAATCGGGTCGACAACAAGGGGGATACCCACCTGGTCCGGACCTTGGTTGGCAGCTCCTTATCCGTTTGGTATAGCGGGTCTGACTGGGGATATTGGGATCAGTTTCCCAATCTAAGGGTGTGTGTGTGTGAAGAGTTGGATGATGTTGATCTAAGAGTACTTAAAGCTAATTTAATTCAAACTTTTAAACTAACTCTATACTATTGTAATCTAATGAGAAACAACACATCTAATCTATGCTAACCCGGGGTGTATTTCTTCTATTATGCGACCTAAAGAGATTTCAAACAATAACTGGTAATAAAGATCATTCAGATATTATAAGAATAGAAATCAATTAAGATAAACCACTGTGCATAAGAAGTTAGGAAAAACAGTTGTGAACAACATATCACATAATAAGGTATTCATATATCAGACATAAATAAATGGCTCCACTGTACATAAGTGCCAAATGGTAACTCATACATTCATGCAATAACATATAAACAATTGAAAACTGTATATCACTTTAAGAATATAAGCAGAAATGGCCAAGAGATAAAAGTACCATTTATGACTAATCCTACTCATAAGCTTCAAGCAAAAACGATTTATCTCTACTTGTTCTAACATCTACTAAGAGTACAAAAGTACAACATCAGTAGCACACATCAAATGCAAACATTAATAAATCTCGATCCATCCATTCATCAAAACCTCCTCTGAGGGTGCAAAAGTGCATGTTCCGAGGACAAGTTCTTGACAAATTTCTAAACCCTTCTCTAAATGCCTGAGAAGGGTTTAAATACAGCTAGCTAATTAACTTAATTACATAAATTTAGGATGCGATTTTAAATGACTGCCCTTCTGATAAAGCAAAACTATTTCTAAAAATTGAATCTAATTCCGAACCATTTCCGTATTTTCTCCATAGTGCTGCAAGCATGCAACATTCGCCTGGAAAGAGTCGGTTGGTCGCCTTCCGCTTTTGTTTGAGCTATGAAAATAGAAATAACAAGCGTTGGCACCACTTTCTGGTAAACTAGAAGATATTTTCGAAAATCTTCCTCTAGCTGGGTATATTCGCTGTGTGTATACTTGGTAATAACTCAAATTTCTCTCAAACTAATTCTGCGTTTTCTATTTCGGTTTCCAGCCTTGCGAATGACCGAACAAGTTAGGGACTTTATTCTCTGAACAATTTTCTGCATCAAAAACTACCTCCGTTCTTTGTTCCGGGCTTTTCTGGGCATAAGCCTCAGGATCTTTTGTAAACATGCTGTTTTTGTGTGCCTTTGACTCTGAGCTTTAGATGGCCTATTGAAATCAGCATCTATTGAGTGATACTCTGGAATCTATGGTCCAATCGCATGCGGCATCCGTTTCTAGAGGGATCTCTTTTCTGTTCTCTGAGCATTGACGCTTTCCCCTTTTCCTTAGATGTTTCCTGCACATTGCTTCATGTTATTTCCTGTCTTACAGTTTATGCAAAGGAAAAGAGTAATGATAATAAAAATTGACATGAAAGCTTTAAGCTCTTATGAATGCATAATCATGACACCCATAGCGAACTTACTCTTCGAAAAACACAAAACTGTCCTTCCTGAATACTTTGGCGTACAATCATTAATTTATTTTAAGGCGCACGCCCAATTTTGGTTAATGGACAGCTTTCCTTGAATACTACGCCGAGGAAAATTCGCGATGGTTGATTTCTGCGACTCGCATCGCAGCATCGCGGATCGTGTCGTCAAGATGTGTCATCGCAGAAAATCATGATCACGAATTTTTGCAAATCGCATTTATCGCAGATCGCATTTAGTCATTCAGCCATTGTGTGCTACTTACGCGATGTTGCGATATGTGACGTTGCATATCGGCCGTCGGAGATTTCTTAAGTTTTTTCATTTAAGAGCGCTTCATAATGAATGCGATGCGATGAATTTCGCGTTGCTTCTTCGCATTTTATTATGCTCATAAGAAAATGTTTCCTTCTCTTCTCGCGATGCGATAAAGTTTTAAGGAGATGAATACAAAAATTTTCATAAAATGTTTGTTTGGATTTTTTATTAAGGGGCCCCATTTGCTTGGTGTTATTGCTAATATCAAACAAAGAGGGGGGTTGTTGGTGGCCACAAAACAACACAAAGTACTCATCCAATCCAATAGTGGAAAACAACTATTACTTATATTTATTAGAAAAGTAGAGGTCCTCTCAAAACAATATGTCCCATAATAAGTCCCAAGCTAAAATTCGTTTGCAATATGCCATGATGTTGTATTTATAATAAGAGAGTGATGTTTGGTCTACCCTTAACTCTTGGACTTCCTCATGACCTTTCAACTACCTCATGACCTTTAGACTTCCTCATGACTCTTCAAATTATATTATTATCCTATTCTATACTAATGTTCTAATTACATATAATAATCAAATTCAATCATATCAACTTGACAATATACAATTATGGGATGTCTAGGCGGAGCTACTCGACTAGATAAGTGTGCCAAAGCTTGTACTCAACAACTATGGGGGCTATATTCACTTGTTCCTCATCATGTATATGCAGGAACTCAAGGGCATCCAGGATGAGAGTGTTTCTTTTTGCGTTCACCTGATTGGATAGGGTCAACATCTTTGTATACATTCTCACCTGTTCCACCACATACAATTTGATATTCTCCTTTGTATCCTATAGGTTTTCTGAGTCGACAGCTTGCCTGGATGTGTCAAAAAATGCCTAAAATTCCTGTGAGATGTCTTCATGCTTATTCACTTTCCCTATTTACTTGAAAGATGGAACCCCATGGTTCTCTATCATCGAATCCAAACCATTGAAAATGTGTCTATAAGAAGCCAACACTTTGTCCACATCTTTTGCTAGTTTTTCTCTTGGTTGGATCTTGATGCAGAGCTGGACTTTGGCATTTTGCGTAGTGATCCAGTCCTTTTTTGGATTACTGTCGGCACACCTGGATACCTGGTGGACCACTCATGTATGCTATCTAAAGTTGAAATGACTTCCTTTTGCATAGAATACATTTCCTTTTTGTTTGTTTGTATGGCCAATATTGGGGCTACCATATGATGTAGTTTCGACATTTCTTCATAGACCATCACCATGGCTCCACTAAGAGTTTCAGCCTCATCCTTAATTGTAGCTTGTAGCTCTTTTGTACTAGAGTGTACCAATCATAGGGACGCATTTTATTCTTCTTCCTTCTTTCTATATTCTTCTGCTTTAGCAGAATTATGCTTTGATGTGTAAATCTTGTTTTGGAGTTCCACAATTTCTTTTCTTATCTTGGAAACATTGAGTTCAGTCACGGTCACAAAAGTAGTCCCAGCCGAGGTGATCATCTCAAGATTAATTGTATTGTTGGGAAAACTTTCTTTCTTTATGGTCATTGACTGGGGTTCTGCAGGGTTTCTAGCACAACACTTCCTTCTCTCCTATATGATCTTGAAACTAACTTGATCAAAAGTGAGCTTGGTGAGATCCAACACTTCATCTTCCACTTCCTCCAGAATGCCCAACTCTTTGAGCGGTAGATGTCCTCCAGTGAGGGGAGTGGATGGGGAAACATCCAACGGAGAAAACTCAACTTTCTCAAATTCTTGTTAAGCTTCCTTTTTAGACTCTTCTTGTTTTATCTTTCTTATTTCCTCCTCTTCTATGCTCTTTTCCTCCTCTTCTCTCTTCCTTTGCTCTTCCTCTTACTACTTCTTCTATTGCTCTTCCCTCTCTTGCTTCCTCCTAAGTTCCTCTTCTTGCCTGCATATCTCTTCTTGTTCTCTTTGTTCCTGTTCCATCCTATTATTCTCTTATTCTTATCTGCCCTTTTTCTCTATCTTTTCCTTCAAGCGCTTCCCTTCTAGCTGCCTCTTCTTTTCTTCTTCTTCCAGTCACTTTCTTTTCTGAAGCTAGTCCTCGGAGTGTTAGGCACTTGAATCTTGCGACTGCTTGAGCTCTTCTTCTCTCTTCCTCTTGATCTCTTGCTTCTTCCTTGCTAAGGTTTCATTTCTATGCTATAATGTTTTGTCATCCTTGCCTACCTCTTGGTCGCTTGGGAATATTCTACCTCTTTATCCTTGTGTTTATTAAGTTTCCCAGTTTCCTTCTACTACTCTTTATTCTTCTCTAGACAAGTTGATATCTCTTGAAGGCTCACGTTTTCTAGGGAATGTTCAAGTTTCTCATCATATTTTTCTTGTTTCTCATTGCGGCTGAACTCCTTCGTGGAATTGTACCAGTTTCTAATCCCATCTTCATGATCCTGCTTAGAATGTGCATATGACCAGTTGAAATTTCCTCTTTTGCAGTGAGTTGCTATGACTTTCTTGGGATCGTATGTACAATGGTTCAAGGTCACGAAATGAAACCCCTTTAGTTCTTTGGCCTCTGCCTCCACTTCCTTGAAAATTTTGACTGTGTAGGCCCCGATAACAAGAGGGAATGTAGGTCAAGGCTTCTTCTTCTCCTTGCTTAGTGTTTTCAAGAAACCCTCTGTCAGTTGATATCATACTTCCTACATGAGTACCATGTCAGTGGAAAACTGAGGAAGTGCATGTGGGGTCTTGTAGGAACCAAGAATCTAATAACTATCCCCTCCTGGATTGGGAACCAATGAGCCACCTTCACAATGGTATGCATGGCCCTATTTGACATACAAGGTGGTTCTTCCCTGAAAAGAAACTGATATAATGGGGCAATAAATGACTCAAAGATAGTGTTGAGCATGCCCTTATAACTATGTTTCTAAAAAATATTTTAATGGTGGTGTATTGGCTTTGTTACAGTTGTGGTCTAGTTGTAGCTCGAGCGGTCAAATTGACACCTTGCACAGACTGCGTCCAGGAGATATGAGGCCATATATAATTATGAAGGTTGGTCTGGGTTAGGATGTTTAGCTACAATTATGTTTTTTCTCAGGGTTTAAACAAGGATATTGGCCCAGTTGAAGACTATACCCCTGGTAGCAACAATGCACATGATAGGGACCCATGTTTCATGGAAAAAATCACAATCTTCTCTTTCATACAACCAGTTCATCACGACAGAAATAAACTGATAAACCTTCTTTAGTCTATCCATCATGTATGTCTGGTCAATTCTAACTCAGAACTTGGATGAGTCTTTCCACCATTCTCTAAGAATATCCTCCTTATCAGGAAATTTTTAATATGCAATGATATCTATAGAGGAGATAACTATGAGTGGTGCGCTAGTTTGATCCCTTACGATCCATTGATATGTGTTTGTGCTCTGTATGATCTAATAAATGGTATCGATGCATGGGAATACTGGAGGATGTGATGCCACTTTGTGAAGCCTTGACCTCTTGACATTTACATACACCATGAAATCCTCCTGGTCTTTTGGGATCTCCTATTTGGAGAACTCCGTGTAAACGTCAAACTAGGAGAGATTAGTTCTTTTGTTGATGTTGTAAGCAGTAGGGGTCATGGGAATCAATGAGAGGTTCTACATATGCTCCAATTTAAGATCCTATAAAGACTTGATAGATCTTTAATTTGAGGTTCCTCACTCCGAGATCTCGACCATGTAAGAGTAAGCATAGTCTAGTAGATAATATCTCATTAAGTTAACTAGACTATGCTTACTCCTTATTTACTCTATTTCGGTTCTAGCATTAATTTTTTCCCACACTATTTGAAGAGAGGAAAGGATAGAGTCACAGGATCCGGCATGGATATAGTTGGTGAGGTTTCGGTCGTAACTCCCGTATATTGCAAGATCTTTGAGAGAGGTGGTATCTGGTCAATCTATGTATCGATCTTCTCAATCTGTGTCGGGGGTAGTGGCTCTTGGTGAACTCCTTGTGGGCTACTTCCAGAGCTCCTGCAAGAAGATTTTGGTACTAGGGGTGCCATCTCATCTTCAAAGGAGGAGATCGAGATGCACTTGAGATCGATGTCACCTGACATATTGAAAAATAATCCCACGATGAGAGAGATGATATGAAAAATAAATCCTAGTGACAAGTATAAACTATAATTTCCATATCCTAGGAGAAAGATTCTTTCGAAGGTTGCAAGTTCGCATGGATCAAGGGGTCACTTAGGTTGCATGGCTGAGTGGGTGACTTGGCGACTCACAAGCTAGAAGCTAGGTCACTGGGGTTGCAGGTCCTTAGGTTGTAAACAAGAATGGGTCACAGGGTTTCTAATGAGGCAAAGTCATGGGGTTGCATAAGTAGTGAGATCGCATGGTTCACTAGGTTCAATGGGTTGCGAGGTCGTGTTTATTATCCTATCATGTCTTTCAGCCATGCGACCTACTTTCTTGGGTAATTTTGGAGAGTCAAACGAGGCTCTGTATGGGTACTTGCGGCCTTTCAGGAGCAGACAGCTTGGTCCTCAGGGAATGCAGGTCAATTTGGGACAAGAATGGCCATGGAAAATGTCTAGGGATGAAAGATGGAGATGACTAGTAGAAAGGAATGTTTGCCAAGGTAGGGGAAGAGTCACCTACCTGTTGGGGTCGCACGCCTCTTGCAGTCATTGAGCTCCTATGTTCTTCATGCGACCTAAGTGAGTTACTCAAATGACTAGTCAAGGCTGATATTTATAATTTCAATCGCACATGTAGGGGTCACAAGGGTCGCACTTACTTGGTTTCAAACATTTACGACCATTGCGACCTCATGACCTTAAGGGGTCACTAGGTCGTGGAGGTTGCTAAGTCGCATTTTTGTGAGTTTGAGACCTTTGTAACCTTGCAACCTAACAAAATTTTGGGTCACAGGGTTGCAAATTTGTAGAGATCACAGGATGCATGGGATATAGCCCTTATGACCTCACGAATTAGAGAGGTCGCATAGTTGCAAAGGTCACATTAGGGGAATAAGTCACAAATTTTCACTGCAACTTTGCAACTAGACTCAATCATAAATTTTGGTTAGGTCATAGGGTCGCGTCTTTGGCTTATGTGGCAAAGATTTAGGCTTTTGAAGCCTTTCCGTAGTTAGGTTCACTGGATGAAGGGGGTTCAAGGCTTTCGAACAGACTCTGAGAACTGATGACATCTACGAGAATGGTATAGGGGCTCTGAAATTTTGAAGGGTCAAAAATTTTGGAGGGGTTGCTGCAACAGCTACAAAAATTGGAAATTCACTGGTAAGATTCCAGAATCTCTAGTTTCCCATGGCGTTGGGTAAGGCAGACCTCATTGAGTGTTGTGCCTTAGAATTGCAGGTCCTGCTGATGCTTCTGGGTCTTTCCTTGATATTGATAAGCTATCTCAAGTTGCTAAGACTCGGCCTTTTGACACATGCAAGATGAGACCATCCCTGTTAGATTGATGTGGAGTCGAATAATGATATGTGCCTTAATTATTTTTGGTATATTGGTTACATATCTCTGTTGTTGCTCCATTGCTAGTAAGCTTGAATAGTAACCCGATAGAGTCACTACCTAGAAATCACATACATTGCTCCACTGGCAGCGAACCTAGATAGTACCCTGATGTATTCGTTGCATCTCCTCTCTATGTAGGAAGCCTTTCTCAGTCCTTTTTCCCTTATTAGTTTAATATCTGTGTTCACTGACACTTATTCAAATGTTCTAATTTTCACTTATTTGTATGGTAGTTGTTTTCCTGGGAAGACGAGGGATCTAAACTCATTTTACTTGCAAAAGAGGTTGTTTTAGGTTTTTCAAAGACCTTTTTATTTTCCTGAAATATATATACACATTAAAGTTTTCTTCCCTTCTACTTTCAAACCAGCTAAACAAACCAATTCGTTGAAAACTCCAACCAAGTGGGCATCTAGGATTAACTGTTGAAATATAGGGCACCGCAGATGACATCGAGTTCCCCACTACAACAAGGTTCAACACCCATTTCGGTCATGACTTAAGGTCCAGTCAAGGCCACACCTAGGACACACATACCTCAGCCAAAAGTGTAGAGGAACCTCAACTCCTGAGTGACATCCCAGATGCTTTATTTGAGGTAAAAAAAACTTCAAAACAATGGTAAAGGAAAAAGAAAACTGACAGAATGAAATGCTAAGAAAAAAAAACTATAGTATAGGGCATGCAAGAAGCTACGGGGCTACTAGATGAAGTAGAATTTAAGGTCTTGGCCATTGACAAGAAGGGTTTCTACCCTTCCTCCTAGAGTCGCCAATCTGTAGGCATACTAGCCAATTTTTTATTTTACTTGGAAAGGATCGATCCAAAAGGTTGGAACTTGGTGTGTTTTCCTTTGTTCTGATGGGCCCTATCCCATTTGAGGACTAGGTTTCCCACACTGAACTCATTGGTCCCTGTAGATCTCTTATCACCCCACCTTTTAATTCGTCTTTGGTAAACAAAAACTTTTCTCTAGCCTTTTGTGTCTCCTCTTCCAGTTTAAGGAGGATGTCTATTAGGTTTTGAATGGTACGTAATGGGGTGACTTGTGACTCTTGCGACAATTGAAGAGCGGACAGGTAGAGGTTTGGTGTTAGATAACTTCTTTCCCATAAACCAGAAAATGGGGAGATGTTTCGAGAGATGGTTTAGGTGTAACCCAGTTGGATTACAGGGCGTTGTGCCAGTTTCTCTGGTGGAATAACAAGGTTTTCTTGAGGATTCATATCATGTTCTTATTGGTGGATTATGCCAGGACATTCCCATAAGGATAGTAGTTAGCCAAATGTTTTAAAACAATACTATTTTCCAAAGAAAAATCATATAATTTTAAAGACAAGAAATAAGTAGAATTATCAAACACAAGTGAAGTTGGAACACCAAACTTGGCCACGATGTATTGATTGACAAATGATATTACCTCTCCCTTGTTGATTTTCCACAATGGAATTTCTTCGAATCACCTAGTGAAATAGTTTGTGGCGGTGATTAGATACTTATGTTGTTTCAATGAGTTTGGCATGATTTCCCTAATAACATCTAGTCACCATTCTTGAAAAGTTTCTTCCACTTCTATAGACTAGAGGGGAGTGACTGACCGAGTTTGTCTTCCTCCATGATTTTGACACATGGGCCATTTTCGAGCATAAGCATGCACATCTTTGAAAAGCATGGGCCAGTAGAATCTTTCCCTCATGATCTTATGGGCAGTGGTGTTGCCGACATAGTGGCCCCCCACTGGCCCATCATGTAACTCTTTCAACACTCATTGGGCTTCATCATATTCCACACACCTGAGTAGCACGTCGTGGTGGTGTTTTGAACATAGATTACCTTGTACCATTTGGTAGGAATAGGCTTTGACCCTCACCACCCTTTTTTTCTTCGTGGACAGGGTAGGAGGTAGTGTCCCTTTCCATACTGCTTTAGGTCAGAGTACCATGGTGAGGAGCTGTGAGTATTGGGGAGTTCATTCTAATACATTTCGGTCTCATGCTTCCAACCTTTTGACTCTTTGTTTTGTTGGTTTGTGGCTTCGGTAGTCAGTTTTCATATCCCATGCTCTTTAACCATGTGTGTAGGTCTGAACTCCAAATCATATTCTTGGAGGAAAGTCATCCACTTGGCTCTTCTCTCTCCCAACTCCTGCTTAACGAAAAGTGACCTGACAATAGGGTGAGGCACACACACTGTGACGCAATTATTTAGAATGTATAGTTTAAAATGTTTCACCACTTTGTAAACTGCATATGCCTGCTTATCTATGTCAAGGTAGTTAAGGTTTGCACCTTGGAGCCCCATGCACTTGAGAGCCACTAGGTTTTGAAGGACTCCTCCTTATTGGGTAATCTGTAATATGTAGCAATATCTTTAGAGGAGATAACTGTGGGCGGTGCATGAATGTGATTCCTTACCATCTATTGATCTGTGTCTGAGACCTATATTATCCAATCAATGGTCTCGACACATGAGAAGACTGGAGGATGTGATGCCACTTTGTGAAGCCTTAACCTCTTAACATTTATATACACTGGGAAATCCTCCTTGTCTTTTTGGTTCTCCTTTTTGGAGAAATTTGTGTAAACATCAAACTAGGAGATCTTGGAGCTTTTTTTGATGTTGCAGGCAGTATCTGCATAGATGGGGGTAGTGGGTCCTAGTGAACTTGCGAGTTTCTTTTAGAGCTCCCGAGGGAAGATTTTGCTACTGGGGGTGTTGTCTCATCTTTGAAGGAGGAGATCAAGATGCACTCAAGATCAATGTCACCTGGCATATCAAACAAACAATCCCACAGTGAGAGAGACACCATGAAGAATAAATCCTAGTGACGAGTACAAAATATAATTTATATATCCCAGGAGAAATCTTCTTTGGCAGGTCGTAAGGTCGCAAGGATCAAGGGGTCACTTAGGTCGTGTGCCTGAGTGTGTGACTTGGCAAGTGACAGGATAGAAGTTAGGTCACTCGGGTCACAACTTGTTTGAGTCACAGGGCGTTGGGGTCACAGGTCGTTGATGAGATAAGGTTGCGGGGTCGCGTAGGTCACGAGGTTGCGTGGGTCGTAAAGTCACACTGATTAGTCTATCGTATCTTTTGGTCATGCAACCTACTTTCTTAGGCAATTTTGAAGAGTGAAATGAGGCTCGGGATTGGTCCTTGGGGCCTCTCAAGAGTAGCTAGCTTGGTCCTTGGGGAACGTAGGACAATTTCGGACAAGAATGACCATAGAAGATTCCCAAGGGACTCATGAAGAACACAATGAATTGGAAAAGGTTTTCTGGTTAAAATGGGGCAAAAAAAATGGATAAAAACCCTCCTGGAGTGGAATGTGCAAGGTCAGGGTGGAAGACGTAGAAAATTGGTGGAAAGAAATGATTATCAGGAGAGGGGAAGAGTTGCTCAAATGATCGATTGAGGTTAGTATTTATAATTTTAGTCGCACATGCAGGGGTGTCACTCTTCCTTGGTTTCAAACATTTTCGACCCTTGCGACCACGTGACCTCACAACCTTAAGGGGTCACTAGGTTGCGAGGGTCGCTAGGTCGTAATTGAGTGATTTTGAGACCTTTGGAACCTTGCAACCTTTTGGGTTGTGGGGTCGCAAAATTATAGAGGTCGCACAATGCATGGGATATAGCCCTTGCAACCTCGCAACTTAGAGATGTCGCATATTCACAAAGGCCGCATGAGGGGAATAAGTCATAAATTATCACTGCTACTTTGGGACAATACTTGATTATAAATGTTGGTTAGGTTGTATGGTTGTGTCTTTGGCTTGTGAGGAAAATATTCAATCTTTTGAATCCTTTCGGGATTTAGTTCATGGGTTGAAGGGGATTCAAAGCTTCCAAATAGACTTTGAGTACCGGCGACATCTACGGGAATGGTATAGGGGCTTTGAAGTTTTGGAGGATTTGTTGCAGCAGTTATAACCCCCGCTAAGTCACAATTCTCCTCATCATTAGCCTTTGATGAGGATCAGTCTCTAGTGTTCCACTTGATCTCTTCCTATACCTAGTCGTACCATAACTGCTCCCAATCTAGTAGCTTCTCTCTCTCATTAACTAAGTTCTGATAATTGTGCCAGCTCTTGGGAAGTCCTAGAAGAGATAGGGTCACCATATTGTCTTCAGAAACAATAATCCCAACACTTCCAATCTCATCCTGACAATGAGTGAAATTGGTTAAGTACTTCAGAATTGAGTCACCCTTCTCCATATTGATCTTTCTGAGTTTGTCCTTCAGTGCCAAATTCCTATGGTCAATGCTATTTTGAAACAGGTCCGTCAATGCCTTCCACATTGCGTATGGAGTGTCCTTACCATGGATACTCAAGACAATGTGATCTCGAACTCCTTGTAGGATAATCCTTCTTGCTTTTGCTCCACCCTTTCTCCATTCAGCCATATCTTTAGCATCATATGTTATAGTCTAAGAAATGTCATGATCTATGAATTCCTTGAGGCCATTTTCTTCTAGCACTGCCTCCATCTTATCCTTCCAAGTTATGTAATTTGAGTTTCCCTCCTGGGCATACTCAAGTCTCAAACCATAGAATGACATATTGCTGAATCTAAAGTATGAACTTGCAAATTTGATTTCACCTACATAAAACAAACAATATCAATCGCACATAACACAATATTTCTTTGGGGAAAGAAACTACTAAAAGCCCTGACTATATATATTGCATTAACTAAAATAACTGAGAAGAAAATACAATTCGTGTTCAACCCAAACAATTCTGGAAATAGTAAAATCTAACTCTCAACCTCACAAGTTATCTCAAGAAAACACTTAGCCAATTATGTTTCCTACCAAGCCCCTACTTCCTTATGCAATTCCTAAGAGAATTATCCCATATTTAATTGGGAAATTCACTCTCCATAATTGCACTATCCATCCATAGGCCCTCAACTGATTACATGCACCATTTGTACAACTTGGAAAATTATACGAATGATAGTACATTGTCCCTGAACACTAATCTTAATTGGTTCTTTCTTTGAACTGACATTCATGAGTTATGTATGAGTGAATATTTAGTTAACTGGTGTGGTACGGAGGATGCACTGGTGCACTTCCCCACTACTAGACTCCTACTAGTTCTTCCAACAATTAGAACTAGTTTGACTAACTATAACTCAGTTAGATTGAGTTATCTAATTACTCAAAAGAACTCTACTTGGGCCCCTAAAATTTAGGTATCAATCTACATGACTCTAGATAGACTTCCAACTTCAATTTCCTAAGTCAATTAGTTCAATTTAACTTAATTGACTATTACAAGTTGCTATGAGAATAGAATTTTGATTTAATTCAATGACAAATTAAATTGGAATTTCTTGTTGTTAATTTTAACACACAGAGACTCTTTTTATGGATTTGAAATCTTAAGAACTAGAGTATTTTTCAACATCTGCTTCAACTACTCAAAAAAATTTGCACATTTCTCTGCCCATTCAAATTTATTCCCTTTTATTTGCAAATATGTAATAGGATATGTGATGCGTGAGAAGTTCCTGATGAACTCCTTGCAATAACCTGCTAATCCCATGAATGATCTAACTTCATTCACATTATTAGAAGCTTCCCACTCCATGATAGCCTTTATCTTTTCTAGATCTACTGCTATGCCTTCCTTCGAAACAACATGTCCCAAGTAATGCACCTCTGTCTAAAAGAAACTTCTCTTACTAATCTTTGCATACAATTGATTTTCTCTTAGCAATCTCAACACTTCTGCTAAATGTTCGACACGCTCTTCCTCATTCTTATAATATATCAATATGTCAATAATGAATAAAATAACAAAATTTTCTAGATAAGGATGCAAAACACTATTAATCAAGTACATAAAATTTGTTGGAGCATTGGTCAAACCAAATGGAACTAGAACAAACTCATAATTCCCATACCTGGTCCTTAAAGCAGTCTTGTAGATGTATTCTTCCTTGATGCATACCTGATGGTATCTTGATCTCAGATCAATCTTCGAGAACATTGTTTCTCCCTTCAATTGATCAAACAAGTCATCAATCCTCGACAATGGGTACCTGTTCTTGATCATCACCTTGTTCAACTACCTGTAATCAATGCACAACTTTAGATTACCATCCTTCTTATTCACGAACAATATGGGTGCACCCCAAGGTGATACATTTGGTCTAATATATCCCTTATCAACCATTTCCTTCATCTACAACTTCAACTCTACTAACTCTAGTGTGCTCATCCTATAAGGTGCTTTTAATGTTAGTGTCAACCCTGGTACCAACTCAATAGAAAAGTCCACTTCATTGTGAGGAGGAAACTTTGGAATCTTTGCCGGAAACACATATTGAAGCTGCTATAATACGAGGTACCTATTAATTATTTATGTATCCTCAAAATCCTTACCCTTGTCACTATAGATATGTACTACAAACATCACACATCCTTTCCTACAACTACACTTAGCCTACATAGTTATGACCATCCTCAATGATATAGGTTTCTTCTTTCCTTAAAAAATTCTCTTTTCCCCATTATCATCTAGGCAATCAATAGCCTTTTCATAACAATCTACTTTGGTCCTATGAACCTACAACCAATCCATACCGAAAATCATACTATTTGATCCCAATGGAAGTACGATGTGTTTTTGTAGGCATATCGTTCAGCTAAAATGTACAAGAGCTTACCCAATGATGAACTCTCTTCTTAGCACTTGTAGCCAACTACACCAACCAAGACTCTACATGCACTTATTTTCTTAAGCCACACTTAGCACCAGGTCAGGATTAACATTACTAAAATTTTGATCCAGGATAAATCGAAATATAAACAACTTGACCACAAAGTTTACCCTCCATCTCAATAATGGACGCTCGATGATCTTCCTTCTTGTTTTCCACAGCTACATAAATATGAGGAATGTTATGATCAACATCCCCAACTGTCTGTGCCTCCTGAGAACCATAGATATTAGGCCTACCACCCATGTACAATGGAGAATCCTTCTTATGATGATCTTTGCTGCATATCCAACACTACAATGATCCCCTAGCATCACCTCGATTCTACTTCTATCTAGGTTGTGACCCATGTCCCTTCTCAACTGCATTGAACTTCTTCTAAGGAAACACATTTTCTTTCTCACCTGCATCCTGAGGCCTTCCTTTCTTCATGACCACTTCCCTTTAATTTTCTCATTTCCTTTCAAGTAACACTTAGGCTCAATTTTGCGCATTAACTGCTCATAATAATACTTTAGATTCCTGATGGATTCCTCCAATGATCTAGGGCCATCAAAAATCAATGTGGTCTCTATATGTTGTTGGCATCCCCGTGATGAATCTCTAGATTTTAGCCTTCTCATCCTTGAGATAAAGAACATACCTCAACAGCTCCAGGAACCTACTGGTATACGCATCATCTATCATAGAACCCATCGGAAACTCATAAAATTCCTTAGCTCTATCATCATAGTACCTCTTCTTGAAGAGTCTCTAGAACTCGTCCCAAATCAACTCTTCCTCTTGAATACCCTTTACATTCTTCACATATTCCCACAATTTTTTTTATTTCCCTTTGATATTAAAGGTGGCTATTTTTTCTTTCATGTTCTCTGAATAGTCATGCAATATGAAGAATTTATTCATTTGAAGAAACCATGCCTCTCCATCTTGTGAATTCTTCATCTCTCTATTGAATATAAGAGGCTTGAATTTCTTGAACTCCTTAGGTAAGCACTCACTCCTACTATAAGGATGATGACAGTGATGATTGTGATGATGTCTCTTGGATGAGGAAATAGAATGATTCCCATACATACCAGTCCTCCTGTTAGGTATATCTAGTGATATATCACCTCTAATTGTATCCCCTCTATCCAACATGTATTCGAACCGATACCTACTACCATAGGGTCCATTAGTTTTCTCTTCCTACTCTTGATTGATCCTCAATTATCCCTATATCTATAACTCTAACAAGATCTGAAGAATTGATGCATTAACATCTACCTGCTTCTCTTGATCCCTTGCAAATCTTTCTTGAGTCTCAACCAACCTATCATTGTCCACTTTGCAAGTCCTAATATCTTCCCTCAAACTCCTCAATGTATCTTCTATACCAGGAGAATGCTCTCCTCCTTATTTCGCAACTAATCTGTAGGGAGATTCACATGAGTTGTAGTCTACCATTTTTCTCGTCAGCTTTGCTTTTCTTCTTCTTGTAAGTGTATGATGTCAGATAAACCAAATATATACTAAAGTCAAACTCATACTTCATCGATGTTCAAGGGAGGGTTATCTTATCTGCAAGATCAATCCACATTAGTGTGTGTTGATAGTGCTATAAATATGTCAACCAAGGGGTCTCCCAAATGAGAAGTCCCACTTAGACCTCATGCCATTTGGAATAGGAGCCCCATCCAGAGTATTGGCCCAGTTTCCATTTATTCTTACAAATTTGCCTTGGCTCTAACAATAAGAAA
Source organism: Pinus taeda (assembly GCA_000404065.3). Taxonomy (NCBI): domain Eukaryota; kingdom Viridiplantae; phylum Streptophyta; class Pinopsida; order Pinales; family Pinaceae; genus Pinus; species Pinus taeda. Next base: position 75,459 of record APFE031474333.1, read on the forward strand.
GAGAGAGGAGTGAAAATGTGCCTTTCAAAAGAAAGGGGGTGTTCTTGGTGAGTTTTTGGTCATATGTGTGTCAAAGTTCTTGTAATACGGAGTGGAAAGAGAAGTGAGCCTCTAAGAGAGAGGTAATAGTACCACCCTAGTAGAAACACACATAAACAAGAAGAATTGTTCAACATCCAGCGAAATAGTCCACAAAGATGCCATGGTCATTGCAACCAATACAACAAGAAATATTTGTCTAATATCCAGCAGAATAGTCCATGAGAATGTGACGAGGATAATAACCATTAAAACACATTCTTAATATGATAAGTACCAAAATAATTGAAATAGTTCAACTACTTTAGCATAGATGAACGAAAACATGAATTACAAAAATTCAAAAAACAACCTTACAAATATTCATAATCCATGCATGAAGAACATGTTTGCCATAAGGCTTCTGATATTAAGTAAAAGTTCCAAGACACATGTATACAATGAAATCCACTAGCTCCAATAGCGGAGCGTTGGAGCCACTCCTTGCTCCTCAAAAGAACTAGTATGTCTTTCTAATGCCTTGCGGGAGGAGCCAAGGTGAAAAGTCCTTTGCTCATACAATGAGGGTGTATATATGACCAATGGGGAGGTGATGCTTCACCTTCCTTGTGACTCTTTGAATACCCTCATGACTATTCGACTTCTCATGAATTTTTGACTTTACATGGCCCTTCATATTCTATACATGTCCTTTGGAATTCCACTTTATAATAAATTTATTAAATATTGAATTATGTATTCCACAAATGATGTGGCACATGATAACTCATGACATGAAATTACATGAAATTGATGACATGAACTACACAATGACATGGAAATGTCAAGACACTATTTGTTGCTTATTTCTTTGTGTCTTCTCAAAAATATGGTGCATGTTCATCTTCTTCGTCCTCCTTATGAATTGATGATAAGGATTCTTCCATGTGGTCTTGATATTTCATCTTCTGTTATAGTTTGATGTTATTTCGTCTTCTTTCTTGATGATCATCTTATCTCCTTAGCTCCTTAGGTGTCTTCTAGCTGGTCCTCCTACTCCATTTCCCTATTTATCATATTTCCATAGCATGATAGAGTTCCTGCATCAACAATCCACTCATGACAAGACAACATCAGTCTCATAAACACATAGTCTAAGATGGTGCATATTAATCCACTGACTGCACTAAAACTAGGTCACAGGATGGGAAAGAGGATGAGTGACTTCACAATTGCATGGCTTAGGAAATCAGGGGTGAATCTTAAGCCTTGATATTGTGCAATACACAGTTCAAGCTAGGATGAGGAAGAAAACTGCACTATCTGGGAGCTCAATGTGACAGATTGAGGGGATGGGCATGGGACCAACCTATTACATAGTCCTGGAGGATAGAGGAGCCCAGGTAATTGCACAATTGCATAATTTAAGAGCTTAGGACTGAGTCTTGAGCCTTGAGACTATGTAATTGTGAAATTAAAGAGCTCAGGGTTAAGGCTTTAACCTTGAGACTGTGTAATGCACAGTACTGACTGGGCAGGAGAGACAAATTGCACAATTTTGGGAGTCAGTGAGCCAGGCTAAGGGATTTTTCACTGCTTCGGCCAATTGCGTAGTTTTGGGAGATAGAAAAGACCTGGTGATTGCACAATTTTTCAGTTCAAGAGCTCAAGGTTTGAGCTTGAGCTCAGAGATTGTGCAATGCGAAGTTGGGTCCAATATGGAGGGCTGCATTGCGTACTTTTGGAGGCCAAATCTCACTATTTAGCACTGACACTGGGCAATGCATAATCCTGGGAGACGGGATTTGTGTACTACACAATTTCAATAGGAAAGGTTTCAGCTTGAGGGTTGGGATTTCACAATGTGCAATTTAGTAAGGTTGGCTCAGGCTAAGTTGCTGATAATTTTCAGAAATTTGGCTAAGTGTGGGATTAGTGAAACTAATGTGAATTGTGATAGGACTTGATTATGATCACACACTTAGACACTTGAAGACACAACATAGATCATACATAACACATGAACACATACTTCCCTTAGTGCGACAACCTTTGCAACAACTTATGGCAAGTGTGACACTAAAATACACTTTGCGATGACAATGACGACACTTGTGTGACAATGCTTAAAACTTTGGAAATGAGTGTGATAGATGTATACATGGTATTATCAACTCATTTTCACAAATATAACCTCTTGAAACCACAAAAACAAGCTTATGTCATCAACATGTGAAAAGACGATGATTGTTGCAGTGCGAACGACACTTGCAATATGTGAACGACAATGAAAGTAACACATGCCAGAGCAAAGATAACATGAAAACGATGCCAATTAGAGTGAAAGCAAGTGAAAGTGACAGCTAAAAACATGAAAATGACACTTACAAAGTAAAGGTGCATGAAAGAGAAAATTTTCAAAACTCACCGAAATAGAAGTACAAATGCAACTAGAAGTGAGAAACTGTCGATGTCAATGCACATTGATTATTGACCTGGATTGGACATCACATACGCGTAGTCTTGATTGACCATGCTGTGCTCATTCAGGCTTGCGTAAAAGAATGTGCTGATGCACTTGTTATGGGCTTAGCATGTGTGAGTGAGTGACTTCGACACTTCCAATCCAAGAAGGTCTCGAAAAAGAAACAACTAACCAAGAAGTGAATACAGAACGACCAATTGCAAGATCAATAGTAGGCTCCAAAACTCAGGTGTAGGAAAAATTTTGGAGGGTGTTTCTCGCAATGACAACAACGTGATACATGTATAATTATAATAATATCAATATAACAACATCATGCATGACCATACGAATTGTACACCATAACCCCATGCATGACAACCATAACTATGAAAACATATGACTTTACCTAAAGAGAGAGAAACCTGCTCTAATACCACCCTATAACAGCCTCCTCCCACATTTACCCACTTTCACCGGTTTTCCTAGGGTAAACATAAGTTGAGGGTCACTATGATAAGAATCAACCTCCTATATGAACTTAGGGATATGGAGTTGACAACTTAAGACCTTACTAACTTCTCTTAGGTGGTACAAGATCTCCAAGAGAAACCCAACCCCTCCAAGTGTCCAACCCCTGAGATAAATCTCTTTTCACCGAACTAGAGCCTTATACGCTCCCTTGAAAAGGAATGCAAGCGGCTTTAGCCCTCCAGTTGCACTGAAAATCCAACCTCCATGCGACTGTAGATTTCTCCAGTCAGTTCTGTTCCATTGACCCCGAATTTTGAGCCACTTTTTTCAGGGTTAGGACTCAGGCCTCTGCCCAAAACTCAATGAAACTTTTAGAAAATATAAATGACATAGAAATAAAGCTTATAAACCAAATCTTTAACTAGTACTTGACCGTACTCCTCCCAACCAGGACTAGAATTTTGTCAAACATATAGTAAACATGCAACCTACAGTTCATGAATGCATATTTGAACATAAGGATCTGAAAACTTATCTAAAGTTAAATAAGAATGACCAATGTATTCTCACAATAGCTCTCATAACAGAAATAGGTTATACATTCATTAACCATACATTGATTGAATGAAATGTGATAAGATCCATACTTAGATCTATCAATTAACCATGCTTATAACCATCATATAAATAGATAAATAATAATGATAGAACAACCATTTAAGCCACATAATAACAAGTACATTTACTCATTAAAAAAAAGGGACTTAGCTCTTATTAACCATATGCAAAAGACAACCAAGTCAGGGACTTCCATGTACCACCCAACCATAGATTGGATAAAACAAATATTTCTTTCAACTAATCACCCTCATTCCATATTTGAAGCATGAATTTGGAACCTCATGGGATAAACCACTCCATAAAAAATCAAGGGAATCTAGAGGTTAAACCACCTCCAACCTTACCATACCGCGATCTTACCTAAACCGGTCCTGTGATCACAAAACCAAACCAAGCTTAGATGCCTCCTAATTCTTTCACCATCCCTTAAGGAATTTTCTTGTCTCCACCCACCTATTGAGTTCTTATCGGAGAAAGCTATATCCACCCCAACCCTTGGGATTTTCTTGAGACCACCTCACCCAAATCTAAAACCTTCTGACAATCCAAAGCTCAACCAAGAATGATTCCCATCACACCATGTCTATCAGAAATGGAAAGGTAAGGCTAAAACCACTATCAAAACCCAACAAAATCCATGCAACTGACAACAATGAAACCAAATACACACATGCACATACCATGCATGCCAAAACTAGTTAGGAAAACATGCATGCAACTTGCTAGATGCAAGTATTCCTGCTAAAGTTTCCTGATCCAACCTTTCCTTACTTGATCCTTGCTTTCCTTTGCTTTCCTTGTCCTTCCTTTGCTTGCTTGCTTTCCTTCTCCTCTTGGTGCTCTTGTCCTCTCTGAAACCAATTCTAAAAATCAACTAACAAAGTGCTATAAATTGATGCTCTAATGCCTCTAGTTTATTCATTTTCCCTCTATTTTCCTTCAATTTCCTCCTCACATGCAACCTTTGACCTTTAACGTCACTTTTCTCCTAATTTCCATTATTTTCATAAATAAATTTCAATTAATGCCACTTTTCCTTTTCAAAGCCTTTTCCATTGCCTTTTCCAATTTCCCCTTAGCCATAAACACAAGAAGTGATGCCCACTGGGATATTTTCCCCAACATTTAGCTTGGAATAAGTGTCTCTTGACCTTGGTCTTATTTTTCCTTTATTAAATTTTATTACATGAGCTTTTAACCCAGGGTTGTTACAAAATTACCACTCCTTTGATTCACCCCCCCTCCCCCCACCAATCCTCTTAGTTGGATATTTTGTTTAACATGTGGTTTCAGAGTAGGTGCCTTTAGGAACCGTTAATCACTAGAAGGTTTATGTTGAGAAAAATGGTCATATCAAATTGTCTAGAAAGCATCCTTAGTTTGATGGATCCAACTATGTTTTCTAAAATATAATATTGGAAACCTACCTCATATCCTTGGGAGTTGTTGCTTGGGAAACTATACAAAATAAATATCAAGTTCATGATACTCCTCCTACTTATACAACTGGCAAGGCCCTCTATATATCTAATGTAATATCTAAGTATTCCATTTTCAGTGGTTTATTTGATACACAATTTCTCAAAGTAATGAAATGTAAGTTAGACCATGATATATGGAACAAGCTTAAAATTTGTTATGAAGAGGACAAGAAGGTGAAGGAAGCCAAGATACAATATTACAGGGTTTAATTTGAAAGTTTGAAAATGGAAGAAGATGAGGATCATTGCTTCATATTTTCTTCAAGTAGACAATATTGTCAACCCTATATCAAGTCTTAGTGAAGAAGTCAGGGATGTTGTTGTTGTTCAAAAAATAATTAGATCTCTTCCTTTAAGATTCAATCCTAAGGTATCAACCCTAAAAGATATTTCAGATATGGATAATCTAAACATGGATGTGCTTCATTGAACACTCCCATAATATGAACTAAGGATAGAGAAGGATAAGTCAGGAATCAAGGAAGAAAAATTCAAAGCAACGAAATAAGAAAGAAATCACAAGAATCAAGTAGAATCTAGTCATGAATCTAATGAAGAAGAAGTTGAATTCATCAGAAAGATGAAGAGAGAAACTAGAAAGTTCAAAGGTAAGCTTCATTTCAAATTCTTTCAATGTGGAAGAATAGGACATTATGCTTCTAGATGTCCTTATGAAAAAAGTAATGATAGTGATGAATAAGTAAGATTCAAGTCTAAGGATTAAAAGGAGAAATGAAATGCAAAAAACAAGACTTTTTCTCAAAAGAATAAAGAAAGTACGCGAGAAATGAAAATATGACTAATGATGTAAGAGGAGAAATATTGTACTTCATTGAAGAAAAATAAACTGAAGCAGAAATAAATTATGAAGGAGAACTAAGAAGCGCATTGAAATAAATAAAAACCCTTAGAAATAACATGGGACATCTAAAGTTTCAACTCCAAGACAAATATCAATATGAAATTTCTATTATCTCTGTCAAGGTCAAACCAGAAGAACCCAAAAGGATAGAGGAATTTTATCAGAACAACTACATAAGAAGGAAGAAATTTGTGAAAAAATAGAAGAAGAAGTTGTGATTTTGAAATAACCCATATGTCATTGTCAATTCTTGTACAACATATTAGCCTCCTACTGCAGCAGGTTACTCATATTTCATGATTGACATTTTTACAGGCCGAATATGTCATACTTTGCATGCTGCAATGCTCCATATTTGCTAATAGACACCACAGAAAGAGGCCATGAAAGGGTGCTAGTCAAAGTTCATCTCCTTCATTCCAATTTTGAAGAGTTATTCCATTTATGTAAAATTTTCAACTAAAGGGAGGTCCAAACAACTTAATCTTGGTCTCCCTAGGTTCCAATTTCCTGTTTTAGAATATAGAGAATGAATAATCTGTCCAAATAGCTCAATCTTGGTGGATTCTTAGATAGGTAGAGAATCAAAGGAGCCCAACTGCCTAATCTGGGCCCTTGGAAGAAATAAGGGTAGTTTGTAGATAGGAAGACAGAAAAAGAAAAAGTTGAAAAGCTGGGTCTGCAAGTCTAAGTGCACCCAAACTAAAAGAAGAAAAAATGTTAGGTAAGTAGGTTGGGTAGGTAATTTTGAGGTTGCAGAATGTTGATTTGTGATCAACTCCACATTTTCAAGTGTTATATTTATCTAGATCACAATTAGCAGGCGGTTCCCATTTGAAGGACTTCAAGCGAGGCATGACTAACTTCCCCTTCTTCCTCTTCCCTAAATCATTTACTAACTTCCCCTAAAGAGGTCAAGATCTACTTGATATCTCTTAGTTTCATCATTTTTCATATCATTTGCCTTGGTAAAGATCTGCTTTACTCAAGGAGGGTCCACATTTTCTCTACAAAGTTCTATCTCCCATTTAAAGCCTAAGTTATCTGAGACTTAGCGCTTTCTTGTCATATTCATATTAACTCCTGACATTATTATGTAAATCCCTATCTATTTCCCTTCCCCCTACTAAAACTATGTTAATAATTCCCCTATGTAAATACCCCCTCCCTCTGGTTGAAACATAACCATAAATATCCCCTTGGGAATTACTAAGTTCACCTGGATCTTAGTAAGAACCCTCATCTCTGCATAAGTTTCCCCTCCAAGGTGTTTGGACTCCTTCCAAAACACAAAAAAGCCTCACCAAACCATACCGCACCCCGCGCATTGCATTTTTGGGATTTATTAATATCTGATTAATAAATAACCAGCACGCCAAAACAAATTAGTCTTCAACCTAAGTCCAAAACCCACCCACGGCCACAAACATTAAACCTTATCGTGCACGATGTTTCACTAAACCCTGAGCATCTTCTCCTCCCGTCCACCATCGAATCAACCCTCCCAGATCCGACGGCCCTTATGCATATCGGGCGCCCTCTTGTGAGTGTTAGTTAGCACTCGATGTCCGACGGTTTTACCGACGTACACCGGGACAGCTGGCGGCATCCCATTGCATCGGGCCGCCCCTGATAAATACCACCTTCGTACTAAAGGCGGTCCGATGCAAGCCAAAAACCGCCCTCTCCTTGCGTAACGTGGGCTCCGCGTCACCCTGCCACATCGCCTCCACCTCACCCCTCACCTGCCTTCACCCTGCCACCGTGTCCTTGCCACATCATCCTACCGTACTGCCACGTCATCATGCTGATGTCATCATGCTGACGTCACATCCACACAAGGGGGTCCCACTGCTGACATCATGCGGACATCATCTATCGTACCGCTGGTGTCATGCTAACGTCAGCAGCTCAAAAAATGCGCAAGTGCAAAAATCAAGCTTCGGAGCCCCGGATTGAATTTCTGACGTAGTTTTCAATAATCGCGCATCACTACGGGAAATGGGCCATATTGGGGAATCTTTAGGGAATATTTTGATTCCTCAGCCATATTTGCACCGGAAAAGGCAAAAAGGGACCGATTTTACAAATTTGAACATATCAAAAGACAGAGAGATACCCGGTTCAGAGATTAAAGAATATCAGAGCAAATATGAAGCCAAAAACCATGTCAAAGAGTATCAGGAAGCAACAAAGAGTATCAGTGTTGCGGCGAAGTGTATTAGTGGAGATCTTCTCAGGGCTCGAGGCGAATGAAGCATTAAAGGAAAACCTTGAAAGTCAAGAAGCAGTTAAGGAAGCATTCAAAGCCCATCATCACAAATAACTGCACAATTAAGACTCGCAGAGGATCAGTGGACCAGAACTCAATGCACAGTTATTACAGAACCATTGCACCAAATCACAGAGGACACCACATCAACTCACTTTTGATCCAGCTGCCTCTGGCGCAGCCCAAAGAAGACTTACTTGCATTTAATTCTAGCATAAATTAGGTTTTAAAAAGCTTTCCCACAGACCTATTTAGGTCAGTTGTAATAAATACTTTTAGATATTTTACCTATATATACCACCCTGAAAAATGTAATAGGGGTTGGTTGGTCTTTGTTGGTTTGATTTTCTACTCGAGCAGAGACTCGCACTGTATATGTGATAATTTCTATAATCAAAGATTGCTTGAGAGTTCAGAGAATGAACGGTGCACTGTGTTTAATTGGCCGAAGAGTGACTATGGAATTCTTGTGCTTCTACATGGTTCAATAAGTGTTCCTTAACTCTGTTTAGCTTTTTCATGTTTTTTTATCATCTATGTTTCACCATCTAAAATTACATAAAGGAAGAATAGTTTAGGATTTGCTTGGCATCACCCTATGCTCAATTTCTGTGATTTCTACATGTTTTCATCAGGAACAACTATGAATATGCATACTTAAATGATCATGTTTACACTGTTTCTTTCACATATTAATGTTATTTTAGGAATTCTTAACTGCTCCTAGATAACCATTCATTCACCTCCCCTCTCTGTTAGCTGATGAAAGATTCTTAATTGCCTTTCACCTCTAACTTTCATTCCATCTTTTCAGCAATTGGTATTGTTTCATGTGTAGCTATCCTGCTCTATAATCCTCTTGTATCCAAGAAAACGCAATAGCAAACCTTAATCCGTGACTCCATGCCCAATGGTTTGAAACTTATCACACTATCCCTTGCCTCTCTACTTGAATGCAACTTCCTTCCATTCAAACTCCATCCAAACTTAACAAAACCCACTGAACCCAATAGCTAGCCTAAAATCATCATCAACAAAGCTAAATCATTAAGAGAGAGCCCTCTCTGATTGCAAGTGGGCTAGAACCTGCAATCCAAAGATTGGTTTGTGGTTACCTCGGCCGTATCCCTTCAGGAGCTTAGGGACAACCTGAGTGATAACATAATGGCGACTCCACTGGGGAACTTTCTCAGATAATCTCACAAAACCAGTCCGAAGCTCTGCAGAGGAAGAAACCGACCTTTAAAAGTCTCGGTGGACCTGTGTTCTTAGAAAAATTCCCAAAAAACAGGTTAGAATTTGGCTCCTAAAAAGCAAACGCGTCATACAAGATCAAATCCTGATCCAAATCCCCCAGCTATTTTTGAAAATCCAAATCTAATCTCTAAGACCCTTAGGAAATGAGAGCAACAAGAAGACCTTACTACTTCTAGTCCAGAAACAGTTCAACCAAGCTGAGTTCCGACCCCTGTCAAAGTTCTATTTCGTTCAACCCCAATTTCCCCTTGTTCATCATCCACTTCTCCAAGCAGCTCTTCTACACCTCCATCCTTTACTCATACTACCATTACTACTCCTATTAGCTCGGTTGTTCCTGTTATCCTAGTTGCCCCAGTTTTTCCGCTTATCCCTATCAACATGGCTAACAGATATGCACCTTTACACCTGCCTGCTAATCCCGGGGCTATGCCTCAAGATTACCAGAAAAAAGTAACATATTTTGATGGCACAAGTGCCTACACAGCTCTTGAGTATACGAAGAAAATGCAGGACTACTTTGAGAGCTATGAGATTGACGATGATAGCGTTAGAATGAAAATTTTTGTTCAAAGTCTAACAGGCGACATTGGGACTTGGTTTAGAGCACTCCCAGCCAATTCCATAGTAGACCCAGAAGCCTTATACCAGTCGTTTATCAATAGATGGGAGAAAAAGAAAGACCCCCTGCATATACTATCTGAATATGAAAACATCAAAAGAGGCCCTCAGGAGACTGTCTTGGACTATTGTGCAAGATTTAACAATGTTTATAATGCAATACCACAGAACTTGAGAACCCCACCTGATCTTGCCCAGTACAAATTCCCTGATGGTTTTGATGCTGAAATGGCCTATCAGTTAAGGGAAAGAGCCCCTCAAAGCCTTGCAAAAATGCAAAACGTTGATGTTAGTGTGGAGGCAAATCTAATTGCCAAAAGAAAAAGAGCCAGAACTGAGAGAAGAACCATTAGCCTTCGACCAGAATCTAGATGCTATTATCAGTGGCATCCATAGGCTGGGAGACAGAGTAGAGAATGTTGAGAGGAAAACATCATGGGAAGGACAACAACCCAATGCCATAAGGAACCCAAATTTCAGAAAAACTCAAAACCCAAACACTGTAAGGGCTAGTCCCGACCATGATATTAGGCCTCCTTTCCAAGAAAACTATGCGGAAGCGTCCACATCCAGTGAGACAATAGAGGAGACTCACATGAACTTGATAGATTCAAAAAACTTGCAACAAATTTTTCTGACTCAAGAAGACCAGGACTACCAAGATGTGAACCAATTTTAGACTAAATCTGGCAAGTCTTTTGATTTTAAACAAGGTTATGATACTGCTGTATATGAGGTGCACAAACAATACAAGTTGAGAACAAAGACCATTGATGTCCCTGCACCTAGCAGAACAAAAGAGAGCAAACAACCCAACAAAATTAAAGGCAAGGTGATCATAACAGAACCAGCTGATACGACTATCCCAAACCCGCATCAAGTAACTATAGAGGACATGACAGACGTGCAGTCTTCTATTGAGCAGCCTCTGCCTCCTTCTTTCTCAAAAGAAGAGGGGAGACGCATTCCTAAAAATCTTCCCAAAGAAGACATACCACAAGCTGTCATTCATCATAATGCTGACATTCAAAAAGAAAACACTCTTGACAAGGAAAAATCTGCTACTACTAATGCAAGAATTCCATTGGAGAAACCATTTAACTTAGAAGCAGAGATTGGCAAACTTAAAATATCCATCCCCCTCTCTAAACTTGCCAAGCATGATGTCTATAGGCAACAAATTCAAAGGTCACTTCAACTGCCAGAGGTCAAGGATGATGTAAATGTTTTAGATGATACCCCTGAGCTGCTGTTTAGTCCAGAAGTTAATGGGAAATCAACATATGGACCTATTCCACCCTTTTATGTCAGTCTGCACATACATGACAAAATCTTGCATAATGCTATGTTCGACTCAGGTGCCTCACACAATCTTATGCCCAAAGCTATAATGGAAAAGCTAAACCTTGATGTCACAAGACCCTACAAAGATCTATATTCCTTTGACTCAACTCAAGTCAAGTGTTTAGGCTTAATCAAAGACCTTTGTGTGTCTCTAGTCCAATTTCCTAACAAAACAATCCTAATGGAGGTAGTAGTCGCTGACATTCCCACAAAGTATGGCATGCTCCTATCAAGATCATGGGGAGCAAAACTCCAAGGATCCCTCCAACTTGACCTCTCTTATGCCACTATATCTGTCTTTGGGCAACCAAAAATACTGTACAGGGAAACACTAATGAAGTATGTGGAAAGTAGTGAGGAAAAGCCCCAAAACTTTCCAATTTACTCAATCCATTCTGATATGGATTCTTTTATTTTATTTAATGATGACACCAATCCTCCAACTGATGAGAAGTCTTCAGCCTTAGAGCAAGAAACATGCATCAATGAGGAATCAGTTGCCAATACCCATGAAACTGTCACAACAGTCAAGGCAACCAGCAAGCAAGAAGAACCTCCCGAAATAGAAATTGTAAGTCTGCCCAATCCTCAAATAACTGAAACTCTTAATACAAACCACAAACAAGAAATCACATGGTGTTTAGAGTTTGATGGTTCTGTCAACAAGTTAGGAGCAGGGGCAGGGGTATGGATTCACAATACACATGATAATCATGCAGAAGGCCATGCCTGAATGTTAAATTTCAGATGTACCAATAACATGGCAAAGTATGAGGCTCTCCTCTTAGGCCTTAAATTGCTCAAAGCCCTAGGAGCTGCAAAAGTATCCATTCTAGGTGACTCCGATTTAATTATACAACAAATGAAAGGTAACTTTGTTACCAATGACAATAGAATGAGAGCTTATAGGACTGCTGCCACAGAAATACTCAATTCTTTCAATGAATCCAAGCTTGCCAAAATTTCAAGAAACCATAATATTCATGCTCACAGCCTAGCAACTTTTGCTAGTACATGCAAGCTTCCCTTTGAGCCAAATCACCATTTCACTGCTGAGATAAAACATTGACCCTCGGTCCCTAACAATGTTAAGGATTGGCAAGTGTTTCAAAATGATACCCAGATTAACAATTTCCTCACTCTTGAGGGGGAATTTTCGAACACAAACATTGACATGGATGCCATGAACGATTCCCAACAGCTAACAAAAGAAAATCAGCGGGCTGTAACAGCTGCAACAGCTAAACAAATCCTTAACCCAACTGTTTTTGACAACACAAACATAGAACAACTGAAACAAATGTGTTTAGAGGAAACAGCCAGAGCAGAGGATGAGTTTATTGATCTAAAGAGTAATTTTTTGCCTATTGGCCTTACTCCATTAGAAGACATGTTTGATGACAATGATGTGCCCAAAAAGCCAAAAATGGAGCCTTTAGATGCTGCTATAGAAGAACACAACATAGGGACAGCAGAACAACCCAAAATGATTAAGTTGTCCAAAACTGCCCCTTGATCAAAAGCCAAATTATGTGGATTTGTTGAAAGAGTTCCAAGATGTATTTGCTTGGAGTTATGAGGACTTGAAGTCCTATGACACCTCAGTGATTCAACATACCATTCCCTTAAAACCAAATCAAAAACCATTCAAGCAGAAAC
>APFE031474333.1:112924-131792 GCA_000404065.3 Pinus taeda
GGTGCAAGAAGTGAAAGATCACACTGAGAAAGAAGAAATGAATCCAACCATATCTTGTAATTCATTGGTCAAAATTACTACGCCTCAAACTATCAAGATAGAAGGACATATCAAAAAGAAAAATGTTCAAGAAGTGAAAGATCACATCGAACATCAAGAAATGAATCCGACCATATCTTGTAGAGGATTGGAAGAAATTACCACTCCTCAAAATCTAGAGATAGAAGGACATATCAAGAAGAAAAAGGTTCAAGAAGTGAAAGATCACATCGAGCATCAATAACAAGTTCTCCAACTTTTAAAGGATAACGCCACTTTGGTGCAAAATCAAATGAAACAACAAGTACATCAACATTGTAGTGAAAAATGTTTTGATGTAGGTGATTGGGTATTTTTACTGCTACATCTCAAGCAAGCTATTTATGAGAAGGAAATGTTGGCAATACTACATGCACTTAAAAAATGGCGACCTTACCGAATGGGAAGACTTTTCAAGGATGAGGATGTGCAAGCATTGTTTTGTGCTATTTCTATTATCCAACCAAATTGGATAAACAAAGCAAGGGATGAATGGAAGAAGGACAAAGAAGTATGGCCACTTATTCAAAAGTTTCAAAAGATCCCAATTCAAACAATATTGTTAGAAATTGAATAGGAAGGAAAAATCATATTGGAACCTAGAGTAGTCACAGAAACAAGAACCCGACAGCGATGAAATCGATCAATTTCAGAGTATCTCATCAAGTGGAAGAACTTACCTGCTGAAGATTCCATATGGGAGGACAAGAACTTTATATAGAAGCATCAAGAATTACTCAAGCATTGAGGACAACGCTTTTTGAAGGAGAGGGGCATGTTAGGCCCCTATACTACTAGTGTAACCCCTTATTGTTATTGGTACAACCCACTTATTATATTGATGTACCCATGTAGTGACCATATTGTTACTCTTGTGCCCCATAGAAGCCCACTATTGTTATTATTCTACCCTTACATTATTATTGTTATGTCGGCTCTGATTATGTTATGACCCCTTAGACTCCTACATATAGAAAGGAGGTATTTTCATTTGTATCATCGAATAATTATTCATTTATGTAATGTAAAGGAGTTTGCCCCCTCGAAGAGGCTGAATTCTAAGGCATGCATTTATCTTTTCTATCTTTTCTTGAGCTGGTTTCATAACAGTTTTGATAGCAAACCCAATCCTCAAAGGAAGAAATATATGTCTCAAATTCAATTTTTTCATTGCAACAAATTAGTTCACTTCAAATCCCAATGTCATGAATGGTTCAATGATAGGATTAAGAGAGGAAATCAACATTCTACCATGAAAAAAATTGATGAGCAGTCCAATTGATCCAAATTTGAAGGAGATAAAGATCACTTCTACTATTTTGCACGTGTCGGATCTCTTGCATATGACAAAAATATATGGTTTACTGAAAATGGATCTTCAAGACATATGATAGGGGAGTGTGATAATTTTACAAGTTTGATGGAAAGAAGATTGGCATAAGAGGTATAGATTGGAGAAAACAACAACTATGCCGACAAAGGAATTGGGACAAAATCCATTGAGCTGGAAGCAAGTGAAAATCACTTGAGAAATATACTCTGTGTTCCAGGTTTGAAAAATAATTTGGTTTTAATTTAATGTTTAGAAGATAGAGGAGATAGAGTGGCTTTAATTGATGGGAAGGTCCTTATATGGGACAAGGGCTTTAGTATAATTTCTTATAGGTTTATTGGGATTCATGAAGGAAGGTTGTATAGAATCCTAAGGAAATATTCCAAAGATTTAGTACATAATGATGTTAACCATATTGAACTATGGCATAGGAGATATGCACATCTTCATTATAGAGCCTTGCCAACTTTAAAGAAAATTGTTTCCAGTGTACCAGATTGGCAGATAGATTATAAAGGTGTGTCTAAGGGATGTGTTCTTGGAAAGAATGTTAATAAACCATTTCCAAATAGTGAACATAGATCCAAAGAAATTTTTGGTTCCAGTACACTTCGATGTGTGTGGTCCCATTCCTATGAAATCTCTTGGAGATGTTCTATACTATGTATCCTTTATCAATAACTTATCCCGTAAGATGTGGATCTATCTAATGAAGTTAAAAGACAATTTTTTCATAATGTTCCAAGAATTCAAAGGTAAGGTGGAGAACTAGACAAGGAAGAGAATCAAGATCCTGAGATCAAATAGTGGAGGAGCATACACCTCTAAGGAATTCATTGCCTTCTGTAAGGAGGTTGGTATTAAGAGAGAGATGATAGTTCCCTATAATCCTTCACATAATGGAGTAGCCAAAAGAAATAACATATCTATTGAAGAGTCCATGAACGCAATGATACATGATCAATATGTACTTAATGTTCTTGTGGGGAGAAGTTTCCAAGATAATCGTCTACATCCTGAATAGAAATTCTCATAGGATTTTGGAAGATAAGACTCTCAAAGAAGCATTCATAGGTTAGAAACCATAGTTTGATCACATGAGAATCTTTGGTTTTCTAGTGTTCATACATGTACCCAAGGATAAGAGAATCAAATTAGAGCCTTCTAGTAAGAAGGGAAATTTTTTTAAGTACAGTGAGTCGTCAAAAGTCTATAGGATCTATGTTCCAAGGTAATGATAGGTGGAAGTAAGCAGAGATGTGTCTTTTAATGAAAATGTAGCTTATTTTTAATCTAGAAAAGAGCACTCAGACACTGAAGATGAGGAGAAGAATCACGTGGTTACTAAAGAAGAGGTTACATGTCCTCCCTCATCCTCCAGTCATCTTGAAGATCATGAAGATATTCTAAAAGGATATTATGAATTATTGGATCTTGCGGTTGTTCCCGAAAATAGAAAAAGACCAGCTTGGCTCAAATCTAATTTGCAATATTCAAAAGGACATGTGACTCCACAAGGAACCTTCAAGGAATATAAAATACCTAAGAGGTATTCTGGTTATGCAACTTAAATGACTAAATTGATTAACTTTGAACCTTCCAACTTCAAGTAAGCGCCTACTTCACAAGTGTGGAAGGATGTAATGATGAAGAAATACTAATATATTATGAAGAACTATGTTTGGGAAATTGTTCCAATACCTGAAGGAATGTTTGTACTAACCTCAAAGTTGATTTTCAAGATCAAGCATGCAACATATGGGAGCATTGACAAATACAAGGCGAGATTCATAGCTAGAGAAATCTCCCAAAAAGAGGGAGAAGACTATCAAGAAGTCTTGCACCAGTTTCCAGATTAAAGAAGGCCTTCTATGCACTCAAACAAGATTTGAGAGCTTGGTATTATAGAATTGATGGATATCTAACGAGACTTGGTTTCTCTAAAAGTTTTGTTAATCCAAATCTTTATATCAAGGTTGTAAAATGTGAGTTGATGATATTGCTACTATATGTTGATGACTTGTTCCTGATTGGTGTAGAGAATATTATTGCTAAGTGTAAAAGGGAGCTGGCCTTTGAATTTGACATGAAGGATCCTAGATTGATTCATTACTAATATTTGGGGTTGGAAGTCTAGAAGAACCTTGGTGAAATCCTTCTTGGACAAGGAAAATATGTCATTAAGATCCTTCAGAAGTTTGGCATGATGGGGTGAAAATGTATAGAAACCCCTATGGTGACGAACCTAAGAAAGCTAAGAGATTATGAGTCTAACCTAGTGGATTCATCCATTTACCAAACATTGACTGGATCATTGATGTATTTGTTAAATACCAAGCCATATATTTTCTTTGCAGTAAACACCTTGAGCCAATTCCAGATGGAACTAAGACATGAGCATTGGATTGTAGAAAAGCATATATTGAGATATTTATGTGGTACTATTGACTACTATTTGAGATATTCTTCAAATTGTGGGATATAGTTGCAAGGATATATAGACTTTAACTAGGAAGGGAGTATGAATTGTAGGAAGAGTACATCTTGTGTATGTTTCTATTTGGGTTCTACTATGATATCCTGGATGAGCAAGAAGAAGGCCCCTGTCACACTCAATATTGCAGAAGTAGAGTATATTGTAGCTTTTTTGACATGTTGTGAGGGAGTATGGCTTCAGAAGCTACTCTCTAAATTATTCAACTAGATGTTGAAATTGACTATGTTTTTCTGTGATAATCAAAGTTGTGTGAATCTGACAAACAATCCAATGTTTCATGATATAAAAACAAAGCATACTGAGATCAAGGACACTACATTCATGATATGATACAGAAGGGAGAAATAAGGGCATAATATATCTCCACTAATGAGCAGATGGTTGAGATTCTCACAAAGCTTGTGTCTTGGGTGAAGTTTGTATACTTTAGAGACAAGCTTGTACTAGTGGAAAACTCCTCCATCAGTTAGAGGGTGCATTTATGTGACATCAACAGAGGCATGTCTCATACTGTTAGTAAAAACAAGAGATTGTTCCATAATGTTGATAGGATTGGTCTATATTGTTGATGGGTGGACAACAGGGGTATGGCTCAGGTTGTTTATGACAACAAGAGCATGACCCGAACTGTTGGTGAGATAGCATGAAGGAGAAATATTCTTGAAAGGAATGGTCTTTGAGGCCTAGGAACTCATGGAGTGGGTGCCCCTTCAGCATCATGGCCCAAAGAGAGGCATTTAGATTTGGGACATGGGTTTCCCTAAGGTTTAACCATGGGGTATGTCAACCCGGAACTAGTCAAAGTACCATGAGGTGAGGTGCCCATTGGATCATGGTGACTAGTGGAGTAAGTACCAATTAAAAGATATAACATGGTTTATGGTACATATTGATGATGATGTTGATGTAGGTCAAGGGTAATGACCTAGATAAATATGTTATTGATGAGATTTACCCTTTTTTTAAAGATCATGTATACAAAAAACATCTAGATAATCATTATGAATACCTCCCTAGCCAGGAGGGAGTGTTGAAGAATGTAGCTATGGTCGGTATTCATAATCCTTGATGTATTTATAATACTATGTAATCCATTATGAATACCTAACTATCTAAGAGGGAGTTTTGAATAATGTAGCTATGGTTGGTTTCCATAATCCTTGATGTATTTATAATACTATGTTAAAACACGAAAGAAAATTAAATTTTAAATTAGAAGAAAGAAAATTAAAAGAAGGGAAATCAACACAACCACCTAAAATTAAAATCCTTGAAAATAGCTCGTAGTCACGTAAATAACATATTTACCATCAGTTACTACTCACCATAATTTAAGCAAGTATTTGCATAAAACACTGAATAGGAATAAGATGTAAATAAATATACTTACCAGAGTTACGACCATTATTCATGTGATCTTCAACACTATAACAAATATGAGTAAAAAAATGTAAATGTGTAGACTTACTAGAATTTAATTTATAAAGGGACTTGATTTAATTTAAGAGACATGTCTCTTGGGTATTTTGGGTATAAAATACACTTTAACTTTTTCATTTTACATACACACTCATCACTCACATATGTCTCTCACATACACATGGTGATATCTACTTTATTTTCATAGTTATTAGTTGAATTTCTGAGGTTTGGATCACTTGATGAAAATAAAAGAAATATAATCTATATTCACACATAATTACCATAGTTCAAAAATAAAGTACTTGTATTAATTGTACTAAAAAATCAACAACAATCAACACCCATTTTCTAACAACAAACAATTGCTAGAAAACATTGCACTCTATAATAGAGTTCCAATTTTTATCACCAAAGGTCTAGTGTAGAACCTTGGCTCTTTCATTTCATATGTCCTTGAAGCCATCTAGTATAAGTTTTGAACCTGGATGCTATGATACCACTCTATAATTGTTATATACCTAGGGGGGTAATATGGGGTACCAAGGGAGGTACCCAAGGTAATAATGTAATAATGGGATGGGCCATAGTAATAAATAAGGTGGTTAACACATGTCATGTAAGGGACCACAAGTAGTTAATAATAATGTAAGCGACCCATGGTATTAGTTGATGGTATGAGGAAACCATGGTAATGATGCATGGTATTGTATGTATGAGGCCTATATAGAGGCTAGAGACTCCACATGGAAAGACATGAAGAGAAGTATTATTGATGAACAAGCATATGGCTTGTGGAGTATTCTCCTTCCTTAAGGAGTGAATATATGGTGTTGCCCTACCATAAGGGTTTGATAATAAAGAAGCATTCTATCTATTTCTATCTTTTTATTCTTGGGTTATTTCTATTATCATATATTTCTGGGTTAGATCTACAACAAGTGGTATCAGAGCACTTTCTTGGGCACAAAAGTGGAGAATTTTTTTTTTCATTTTTGCAGGATTTCAAGGGCGGCGAATTTGTATATCATATCTGTACTTTTTGGTTCAATATCTGCAAAATTTGATTGCAGATATGTATTCTTTGTGAAAAAATAGCCGATTTCAAAAAAAAAATCGGTCAAATAGGAGTCCGGATGAAGGAGAAATTGCTGATCTAAAAATCAATAGGGTTGTAAACAATTTTTCGGGGCAGCGAATTTGCGGCGCAGATCTAGACCTCTTGGCACCAGATCTGCAAAATCTAATTGTAGATCTGGAATCTTTGTGAAGAAACACCTAATTTCAAAAACAAAATCAGTTGAATCGGAGTCCGGATGAGGGAGATATCGCTGATTTAAAATCAGCTCTTTTTCAGAAATTTTGGGTGACGGCGGGAGAGTAGCAGCGCAGATCTGGAATTCTAGTGCTTGGATCAGGATTTCTATCACATGGGAAGATGCAGAATGATTGTTCCATTTCTGAAAATAGGTCATAATAAGGATTTTGAGCAATATTGACGAAACTGTGACAATTTCAAATTTTCGCCAAGTCAGAATTTTTTCTCAAAACCCTCTTCATGACGACTCTACATTTTACAGGAAAAGATGATGGTCCTACTATTGAAAAATTCCTACAAACATTAAAGCTCAAATATGGGATATTTTGGAAGGCTATAGTACGGTTTAATTTGCAAGAGGATGTCGACAGATGGTGGAGATCGCTAGGAATCAAAAAGTTGGAAGACTTGTCGGATGAAGAATTTGAAAAACTCTTTATGAACAAATGGTCTTGTGCTAGAAAAACGAAGGAAACCAAGGAACCTAAAGGGTTATTTTCTGTTGGTATCTCCTTATTACAGGTTCATGGATTGATTCAAAAAGAGAAGATCATTGTTTCTATCAATCCTAGTTGTAAACATAATTTTATTAGTGTTAATTTGGCAAAAAAATTGCAAGTCCCAGCAAAACGAATTGAACATACATAGGTTGAAAATGAGGATGTTCAAGTGTACAAGGATTTGAAGATTTCTATAGATAAATATGTGTTGCATGGTGATTTTTATGCTTCATAGATGGATAATATGGATGTTGTTTTGGGATATCCTTGGATGGAATCCGTGGGTACTATCAATATTAATGTACAGAAGAAATTCCTGAAGCTATGGTATAAAAAGAAGAAAATTACATTACAGGATATTTCCATCCATAAACAGGTAGAGCACATGGAGGCTGAAGCAGAAGATGTTCAAGGGACTGACATATCAGATGATGAACCTTTGATGATCAACAATCAAACACAAGCAGAGGCTACAGAAGGAAAGGTTACAGGTGATGATACATCAGAGGAGGGCTCAGTGGTTGAAGTCATATTGAAAAAGAAGACACCACAACAGGCACCACAATAGGGTGAAATCAAGCAAAAGCCATCGTGGGTTAAAACTTCAACATATCATCATCCACATCACCCCGCAAGACAACCATCAAGATGGAAACCAAGTAGTCACATGACAGATACAAAGGAGAGACGATCCACCTACTACACATCAACACAGAAGAGCTGCCACGATCAACTTCCATCTCAAGCGAGCGAGGCACCAGCGAGATCGAGGGTTCACCTTTCTCTTGGATGGCTAGATGCACGTGCATGGTATCAGTGAACTACTCTTTTGAGTAGATCTTATTATTTGTGTTCTTCCCATGTTTCGGGGACGAAACATGCTTAGGGGGGTGGAATGTTATATACCTAGGGGGGATAAAATGGGGTACCAAGGGAGGTACCCAAGGTAATAATGTAATAATGGGATGGGCCATAGTAATAAATAAGGTGGTTAACCCATGTCATGTAAGGGACCACAAGTAGTTAATAATAATGTAAGGGGCCCATGGTATTAGTTGATGATATGAGGAAACCATGGTAATGATGCATGGTATTGTATGTATGAGGCCTATATAGAGGCTAGAGACTCCACATGGAGAGACATGAAGAGAAGTATTATTGATGAACAAGCATATGGCTTGTCGAGTATTCTCCTTCCTTAAGGAGTGAATGTATGGTGTTGCCCTACCATAAGGGTTTGATAATAAAGAATCATTCTATCTATTTCTATCTTGTTATTCTTGGGTTATTTCTATTATCATATATTTCTGGGTTAGATCTACAACAATAATTCAATCACTATGGACTAATAGTGATGAAAGGGAGGATTTACTTTCAATTAACCCATCCTCTATTGTCTCGTCATTGAAATGGGGTTACAAAATTTCTCCTTTGCTAAAGTTAGCATAATTAACTTTGGCCTACACCATCATGCTTAGCTCATTGAGAGATTTATAGTAATATAAAATTATCCCTGATTTGACCATACGATAAAAATTTCTTCCCACTTGAATATTGAGCCCCACGACTCTACCACATCATCACGGGTTATCCATGTGGAACCACTACCTCATGTGTGTCAATTGTGGCACCTTTCATGTCACAGTGCCAAATCACCACCATGCCTTGCACTATACTCTCTCTAAGGGTACCTTATCTGAACTCCATGTCATGATGGAATCATTTTCATCAATTCGATAGAAAGATCTATGTCTAGTGCTCTCATCAAATCGTGCCTTTCTCTCTTTGACGTACATTGTTATGATCCCTAAACTGCATCATAAACATTCTTGTTAAGTAACAACGACATTCTTTATTACACACCTTTTGTCTCTTCTGAAAGTTACAAAAACTTGAAACACATTACGAAAAGGAACCACTTATTATTCTCCATTATCTCGTGATCCGCAGCGACATGGGCCCTGTCCTTGTGAGTTACCACATCCTTGCTTCATGGATGTCCCATTCTAAGTGTCACAACAATCCACAACCACATGTCTTCTAGGTGACATGTCATCCTAGCCTCCACGTCACCACCTCTTATTGCATATTACTAATGTCTTGTTGATGTTAGGGTGATGGCATCCTACCACTTTAGCTCAAGTATTGGGTCCTACGAGGGTCCTAGACCTTCATGCAAAGTAGTGATTTTCTTTTTTATCAATAGAGAGGGATCGTTATCATTCCCTCTATCAACAATGCCAACATTCCCAACTCAGAATAACCTCTCATCATACCTCCATGACACAATGACAATATTGGCGACAAGTGGTAGGAAATTTCCCATCCTGTAACCTCTGCCATCCACACCCCTTCTTAGAAACAACCTCCATGTATTCCTAGCATGGCACGATGTAAATATTACAAGGTGGATAATGGGAAATTTCTTGATCCATGCTATGTTAGTTCAACACCTTCAAAAAATTAAAATGCTTCTTTGGAAGTTATATAGGCTTCTTCAATCCACCTATAAGCCTGCTCTATACAAGCCCAAACTTGAAGCCTCAAGGACTTCAAGCCTTGCACGGCCATTATTGACGTGTATAACACAAGATCACAATATTATACTACGTCTAGAAGTAAAACAATGACCATCATACATACTAAAACCCACACAATCTATCTCCTATTTTAAGTAGTTCCTTAACAACAAAGCTCATTAACATTAAGACATGAATACCACTTCCCCGTTATAACATACAACTCATATATTTACACCCATCATGATAGTTCCATGGGATTTATTAAATAAATAGGCACAACATTATCCATAGGCCATCAATAGCCTTTACACTACAACTATTTAAGTTATTCGCATATGACATATAATGGAAATCACACATAGTCACACTCAGCTGGTCATGTCTTAATCAAACACGAGCATATAAATAAATTTCAATTCAATAGCATATCAACATCATAGGTATCTACAAGTCCCTTACATTCAGGATAATCATTCATAAACCACTACATTGTAACACACATGAATACATGTTCCTCATTAAATGTGTTGATATACTCATTACCACATGATAAAAACAATCATTAATGACATTATAGATACATACACAAGTTACAAGTAAACAACTTATCTTAATAGTTGGATGATTGGAAACTAAGTAAGGGACTTCAACTCTCCTCCTAATTGTAGTCCAACTACACTGTTATCCTTTCTTACAATTAACGACCCTTGAGTTAGATTCAAAGCTTGAGGATTAAAGTGCTCAAGGGAAATTCACAGTATTCATATACAATGAATGGGAATCTAGAGCACATAAAGACTCCAGTTGCAATCAAGCAAGAGTCTAGAGATCACATTGTCTCCACCCAAACAATCACTTTTGGGAATCCAGGGTTCATAGTGCCTCCCTTGCAATCCTGCAGGAGTCCAAAGTGATGGTCCCTAGTATTACAATAAGAACGTTGCAACTCTTAGAGATACTAGCTTTAATTTGTCAATTTGAAGTTCATATAAAATTAATAGGTGAAAATGTTGTATGCACAGTAAGCAAGAGTCTTCCTAGGTTTCTCTAAGGAAATGAACCAAACTGTGATGTGCAGAGACCACTTTATAAACTCAAAAAAGGTATTCTAGTTTATTTAACTTTGAAAGGAAGGAAATAATTGAAACATTGTTTTTCCTAGTGCATAAGAGAAAACTCTGATCTACTTACAACGAAAGAAATACTTGGAACATAAACCCTGATCTTTTATAGAAAATAAATGATAGGGAAATAAACCTAGTCTAGATGCATGAAGTAAATACCATGAAATAAAACCTAAACTAATGAATTCAAGATAAGTATTATTTTAATTGCAAAACAAACAAATGCTTCAAGAAAAATCAATGTAAACTACTTTTGCATTATTGAATGCGTGATCAAAACAACTAACCCTAGTTGACAAAATAAAACCATAGTGATGAAAAGAAGATTTCTAAGAGGTATATAATATTCCTCAAGCTTGTTTCCAAGGCCTAGAAGACGTTATGGATGGGAAAGAAGAAAAAATTAGGCTTAAGAAGCATTTCTAGTCAAGTTCTAATGGATTCTATGAGGTGCTACAGGATGCTACAAGACTGTTACAGGATGTTGCAGGATGTCCTGTATTGCTACAAGATTGCATCCAAAAGCATTCCAAGCTCTATAAAGGTGATTTGAAGGTGGGGAAAGATGATAGAATGTTGGGGAAGAGTGTGGAAGACCTTACCAAGCTTAGATATCCTCAGGAGCCCTTCTTTCACAAGTGAAAAATAAATAAACTAATAGTCTCTAGTAAACCTGTAATGTAATTTTTGTGTGCAAATGGTTTGGAGGAATAAATGGCAATGGAAGGAGGGTGCTAACGAATATTATGGGTATGTAATGGGAATGATTTTTCTTTTCCCTGTAATCTAGTAGGTATTGCCTGTAGACAAGGTAGTTATTCAAATAATAAAACATTAAGATCTAAATAAAGCCAAAAGTACTAATTGCAAAAAATCAAAATGTAAGGGAAAGGATGAGTTGAATTTAAACTAATATCTAACTATTGCATAAAAATAAAGACTATATTTTATGTTTCCCTTACAAAGATTACAACCAAACTTCTCAAGATAAATAACTGATAAACTTGTAGAGGTAAAAGTTTTCATATAAACAATTTTTCAAAAAAGAGACACAACTAAGCTAAGTACCAAAAAAGGAAATGAATAACAGAAATATACAAGAGAGAGATACTTGAGTGCTTGGGTTAGGCCCTAACCAAACGGAACTCAGCTCCCCTAAAACACACTTAGACTGAAGGAAACAAGATGATTTTCATTGATCTTATAAATTGTCCAAGTACATAACATGGCAATAGAAATAACAAGTAACAAGCTTTAACTCTAGTAGTCACTATTTTCCTCTAAAAATTTGAATCTGCTTGAGCCCTTGGGCTACTTTATTTATAAAAAGATGAATGAGGGGGAAACCTCCTTGGAAGGAGATATGCTTTGCTCTAAAACCCATATACAAGTAGATCTAGTCTCCTGAGATCCTCATAGCCATTGACTGTAGTAACAAACCAATAGACAATTGAGTTGTAGGTGAGTTAATGTAGGGAACGAGCCTCCTGCATTCCCTCTAGTTGGTCTTCAGGTTTATCCTACAAAATAAATGATCCTTATCCTACACATTCAACATGTTAAGCTACATTATATGACAAATATTCCATAACCCTCCTAATCAACACATTATAGTCCAAAAATATGTCATCAAATGCAAATAGAGAGGTAAAAGTATGTTGAAAGATAGCTAGATGGGCCTTGATTTGTACCTATTTAGGAGGCCCATTATAACCCCGTCTTAAAATTTCTCTCATCTTATGAGAAACTTAGCCACATAATTGCATCTCATTCATGACCCTATTGGCCTCCCTTACATCCCAAGGTACCTTAGATGGAGTGCCCCTTTCCAGGTGGAAACCTGCATTTTTTTCTATTTCTACCCATTTTTGTTATTCTTATCCCTTCTCTGTTCTTTCCTGTAGCCCCGTAGCAAATGAGGGCTGAATTTAAGCCCAATCCAATTGATTTTCAGTCTCTAAACTATTATCTTCTACAAAGGTATCCTTTCCAATGCATTTCGTAGTCTTTCTGGAGAGTGGTATCCTTGGATTCTTAAGTTATGTGGTAAAGTATGCCATCTCCTCTGACAAGCCTGTAATATCTTTTTCCCTAATAACCTGAAAGTATCTTCAAAATGTAGGATGGCTTGTTCTTTCTTCTCCATGTAGGGTGGTTCCAGTTAAGGGTCTTCAATAATGAGTCCATGATTGCTAGTTGTTTTGTGGATAAATTCCTTTTACGAACAAAGTCAATCTCCCTAAACCTAGTGGCTTTGTATAGAAAAAACCAAGACAAAGATGCAATGCTTTCCTTGGAGATGTTTAAAATATGGGAAGAAAACCTACTTGGAATCCAATGCAATATTCCTCCTTCTCCCCTCTTGTTAGCTCCAACTCCAACTTCTATAAGTGGAATTTGCAAATCATCCAAAACAAGAAAGAGAAACAAAACATACAAATAGCATGTGCAAACAACTCTAAATAAGAAGTCAAGGATTCATATTCTACATATGCATAAACAAGACATAAGTATAGGATAAATAAGTAATTTTTGTATTAATAAAAGCAGGAAAATATTACAACCCTTGTAGGCCTTGACCTTGTAGATATATCAAAACTACCTTGTCCTTCCTTTGCTAGAATAGTAAGCCTTCAATAACACCTCAAGCACATGGATGGATTAATGACCTCTAGACACAAATGAGCAGCCTAAAGGCATACTTTAGATTCTCTAAAACCCAACCTATACTCTATGGGAGGTAGTAGATTTATAGGGTAAATAAGATGGTTTTGTATTTACCATTCTAGTGCTTAGATCCACATTAGAGGGAGCTAAGTTTTAGGGGATAAGATATTAGACCTAAATATTAGGAGTTTGAGATATGATCCAAAAGTAAATAGTTAAAACCAATTTTGAAGCTTTAGAGAGAGAAACTTCAGAATTAATTTTCACTTTTCCTAGTTTCATGTTTTCGTCACACTTTTTGGGAAAGAAATCTACGTTAGCTAGCACAGTTTCCATGTGTGCAACCTGTGCCATTGCAGCTTTTCTTGAAGGTAAGTGTGATGACCCACAAAATTCTAGGTTTTAGTCAATGTAATCTAGTATTCTTGTAACTTCTGGAAAGAGAATGCTTTTGGCTTTGTAGGGGATGATTGCAAAGTGTAAATGGATGATGATAGATCTGAGTTTAGGGCCATTTGTTCAAATGCAACAAAATGACATGTAACATATTGACCCATAAAGTACAAAGTTGGAATTTGTGGCTGAGGACTAAAGTGCTTTAGCATGTGAAAAGTTTGGATCAAGAATCAAATGGTTGAGACCACCAATTGACTGTTACAATATATTATCATCATGATATCACCGTTGAGGTAGGCATACCCATCCTCAACATATAAGCCATTTTACATGTACAATGATCAAAGTCACATCCATTGATTACATATAGTGGAACCATGTTTGGATGACCTTCTGTAAAATCATAGCCATCTTAATTTGTATATACCGTATGAATCCTAAAATAGCAGCTCGGATGGATGAAACTAGATCTAAGGTCTTCTACCTTGTCACTCGATAGTATGAATCTAATGATGTGAATAGATGTGTTGGATTCAAGCATGGTATAATCCATCTAATTGCTGACCAATAATGAAAATCATTAACAAATGAAAGAGGAACCACCATTAATGATAATGGCCCTCAAGGTATAAGCAAAATCTATGAGGTGTGATTAAATGAGATGAAGTCGAACACCACATAGAATCTTTTAGTCGAAGTCCAATGATGATAACCTAGCATCGAGGGCTGAATTTAAGCCCAGTAGCAAAGGAGGGTTTAATTTAAGCCCAATCCAATTGATTTTCAGCCTCTAAACTATTCTTTTGTACAAATGTGTCCTTTAGAATCCATTTTTTAGTCTTTTTGGAGAGTGGTATTGTTTGATTCTTAGGCTATGTGGTCAAGCATTCCATCTCCTCTAACAAGCCTATAAGTTATTTGTCCCTAATAACTTGAAAGTATGTTCAAAGTGTAGGATGGCTTGTTCTTACTTCTCCATGTAGTATGATGTGAGTCTAGGGTCTTCAATAATGAGTTTGTGATTTCTAGTTGTTTTGTGGATAAATTCCTTCTGTGAATAGAAGCAATCTCCCTAGGATGGCCTTAATGTATCTCCCATCAATACCACAAAATGGGTATCAATATTTGAGACAATATGTGATGATTTAGAGCTAGTTTAGAGGTGATATACATGAAAATGGCTTAAGGTATTGTAGCAAATGTCAACTAAGAGTGGACTTCTCTTGAACATATCGAGGTCACTTTTATGGAGTTGGAAACATTGAATCAAAGACCAACCATAAAGGCTTTCAAATCCACATGCTTTTACCTCTGCTTTTGGGTAGAGTATTTTAGTCCTTAAAAGGAAGACATCAAGCTTGCTCTAGTCTATATTTGGCTCTTTTCCCTTGCAAAATAAGAAGGAATCGAAAATGCACTTGTAATTATGTCAAGTCATCTGAAGAAAATTGAAGGGGCTAATATAACTCCTACACTTGGATCTATCTCTACATGGACATATCATAACCCCTCCCCATATCCATTGACATCTACTATTGAGATGTGCTTTCAAAGTGTTATCACTCAGGTTGTCCCTAGGCTCCTATTAGGGATACGACCGAGGTAACCACAAACCAATCTTCTGATTGCAGGCTCTAGCCCACCTGCAATCGGAGAGGGCTCTCTCCTTTAGATTCAACCTCAGTTGATCTAGATTCAACCTTAGTTGATGATTTTAGGCTAGCTTTCTGACTTCAAGGGAATGTTGACTTTGATTGGGAGGAAGGTAGGATTCTCGAGTAAAGAGGCACAGTAAGGTGTTATAAGTTTTGAACCATTGGGAATGGAGTCACAGATTGAGGCATGCGAGCGTTTTCTTGGTCACAAGGGGATACGGAGCGGGATAGCCACACAGGATACAATATTCAGTATGCTGAAAGTACGGAATGAACATTAGGGATGAAAGGCAAAAGAGAATCATTTCATCATGCTGACAAAGAGGAGAAGCGGATGAGTGGGATCCCGGAGCAGTTAAGAATTCCAAAGACATGCACTCATTTGTGAAAGAAACAGCGTAAACCAGAGCATTCAAGAATTCTAACTCATAACTGTTTCTGAAGAAAACATCGAAAAGTGCAGAAATTGAACTTAAGGTGTAACGAAACAAATCTTAAGCTATTCTTTTTTCCTGCAGCTTATAAAGGCGGAAAGATGATAGAAACATAAAATAAACAGGGAAGAAAAAAACTTATTGGATGATGCAGAGACACAGGAATTCCGTGATCATTCCTTGGCCAAGAGAAAACAGCAAGTTGTTTCGCAATCCTTGCTTTCAGCAATCTTTGATTATGAAAAATATGACAGTTATAGTGCGAGTCTTTACTTAGAGAAAATTGCTGGAAAAGAAACTGACCAACAACTACTACTACCAACCAACCAACCCTTTACAATATCGCTTCGGGTGGTTTTTATAGACAAAATATCAGAAAGACATCATTACAAGTGACCGTGACAGGTCTGCTTAGAACTCTTCAAAAATCTAAATGCTGCTGGAAATAAATGCAAGTAAATCTTTTTGGCTGCACTGGGGGCAGCTGAATCGGAACAGGTGACGAGGTGGCCCTTGGGGACTAGATGCGGTGCTGCTGGAGTGAATGTGCTTTGGGGCTGCAGTTCGGCTTTGGTGCGAATTGAATGTGCAATTATTATGATTTGAGAGCTTCAAGTGATTTTGCTCTCCTCCTATGGATCTGCTGGAAGATATTCAAATTTCTCTTGCTTTGGGCCGCTGCTCAAGATATTCTCTGATACACTTTGCCGCTACATTGATGATTTCCGCCGTCGACTGATACTCTTTGACACACTTGAAGCTTGTTGATTTGATCTGATGCACTTTAAACTCTGTGAATGATCTGCTGCTGTCTTTAAACCAGATCCTTTGGCACGATTGGGCGATTTTCGGGCTTTTTCGGCGCGCAGTGGGCTCGGCAATCAGAAGATTCCCTGAAGATTCCTCGAAATGGCCTATTTCCCATAGCGATGCACGAATGCGCTATTCGCGCATCGAAAACTTCCTCAGTTTCTTGATCTGGAGCTCCGAAGTGCGACTTTTCTCCTTGCGCGAAGCTTTTTCGGCTTTTCTGGCTACTAACGTAAGCATGGCGTCGGCTATACGGCGGATGACATCATCAGTGGTTCCCTGGTACAGCACAACGTGGTGAGGTACTGGATGAACTGTTGGTGAAGAGGCTCCGATGCGATATCGCGATATCGCGTCGGCGAGGAAAGAGGGAGATGATTGGGTCGGACATGTGGTGCTTGCGACTGTCGATATGCGATATCGCGATAACGCATCGACGGAGAGGGAGGGGTGAACAGATTGGACATTTCGGCGCTTTCGATTGTCGATCGCTGATTTCGCGATGTCGCATCGGCGGGGGATGGATGGGCATTGTTTTGCATGAAAGTGAGATGGCGAGGTTGCGACGCGAAAACGGCTTTGAGGGGAAAAGGTAAGTAAGTGGGTGTGAAGGGCTTTTGAGGTTTCGGAGGGGTCTGACTACTTCGGGGGAGTTTTATACTTAGGAAGGAGTCCATAGTATCTGGAAGGTGGTTTCGGAGGTTGGGGTTCTTGCTTAGTTTCTGATAAACTAAACAATTCCCGGGACTTGCTATGGTTATTTTTCAACCAGGGGGAGGGATATTACATGGGGGAATTTACATTAATATTAATACGGGGACGGGAAACATAGGGAGTTATATAATAATGTCAGTGGTTAATGTGGAGATGGTAAGAAAGCGCTAAGTTCGGGAGAACTTAGGCTGTTGAAGGGGTAGGACCACTTCGGGAGAAGATATGGAACAACTTTGAGTAAAGCAGATCTTTACTCAAGCCAGCGTTATGAAGATGATGAACTTAAGAGGTATCAAGCAGATCTTGACCTCTTTTGGGGATGTTAGTTAATGATCGGGGAAAGCAGAGAAGGGGAGTTAGTTATACCTCATTTGAGCCCTTTTGCTTACAAATATTTGCTGATTATGTTCTGCATGATATGATACCTGCAAACTTGGAACTGGTCAGCAATTCAACAGACTCAGAACTACCTACCCAGCCTACTTGCCTAGCATTTTTTCTTCTTTTTGCTTGGGGGTGCACTTAGACTTGCAAACCCATCATACATTTTTCTTTTGATGCTTTGCTATCTACATACTACCCTTATTTCTTCCAGAGCCCAGACTAAACTGTTGGACTCTTCTATTTCTCTACCTATCTAAGAGTCTGCCAAGATTAAACTGTTTGGCCAGACTTACAATCTCTATATTCTAAAACAAGAAATTTAAACCTAGGGAGACCAAGATTAAACTGTTTGGACCTCCCTTTAACTAAAAGTAACGATACCAGAAAAACTTTACAAAATTTGAAGGCAATTGAATGAAATTGAAGTAGCCTTCTTCATTTGGAGACTGTTTGAGCAAATATGGAGCATTGCAGCAAGCAAAGTACAACATATTTGGCCTGTGAAATGCCAATCATGAAAAATGAATACCTACTGCAGCACGAGCTAACAGGCCCAACCGCTTCATGACCTCTGCTGAAATAAGGTTCTTTTGGCTGCCACTGTCGACAATGAATTGCAGCGGCGAACCCTTCACCCACATGTGTGAGTGGAAAAGACGTTCCCCCTCCTCTGGCTCTTCGGTCTCATTCTTTTGGATCTTGGCAGTGGCAACAGTGGCACTGGGATCCGCATCAATGATCTGCTTCCCTTTGCCATTCCCCTTGTCGGGTTCTGGCTCAGGTTCGGAACATGTATCTGATTCGGAAGCCTTCAACTCGGCCACCAGTGACTGCTTGGTCCGACACTCACTTGTGTTATGAGTGGGACTCTTGTGGAACTCACACCACTTTCCTGTGTCCTTCTTCGGCCTTGTGGTGTTGTTCTTTTCTTGCGGCTTCGACGGGTTGCTGGGTCACCGCCGCCTTGGCTTTGTTCATTTGGGCTTCGGATTTGCAGCTCCAAAGTCTCGCTTCTTT
>APFE031474333.1:131802-143126 GCA_000404065.3 Pinus taeda
AGCATAACACATAAAACACATATACAAAGAGATTTCCCACTAGATCCCAAAACCGGGACTACCAGCTTGATTTTTCATTATGTTCCTTTCAATGTTACAATACATATTTATACATGCCAAAGCATCCAATACCATGGACCGAAAAACCATCGCGTCCAATACCATGGACCAAAAAACCATCAATCCAATACCATGGACCAAAAACCATCGCGTCCAAAAAACAAGTGCGAAAATCATGCACAAAACGATAGGTGGGTCCGCCCAACCTAACATAGGGTCCAAAACCAAAATTTTCCAGGGCGCTGCCCCGGACCCCATAAAGTGGGGTTACGGGTACCACTCAAACCCCTTGTTAACTATGTGGAAAGAATATAACATAACCCAACAATAATGTCAGTGAGAAGCATTAAAGGGGATATTTGCATCATACCACCATCTAGCAATGTATTGAAAATTAACTTCTTTGGATTGATTTTTCTAATGGTTATCCAAAGTGGGTTGAGTAAGACATGGTTGGAAGTGGCATTATCAGAGGTAATGGCAAAGGAAGTTATTAAATAAATCTTGATGTTCATCCTCCAATTACCTTTATATTTTTAACCTTGATTGTAAGACCCAGGTGTAAGAGGAACATAATATAAGGGGTTATGTACATTGGTGTAAAGGATAGAAGACAAGTCTCGAAGCTCAAAATCTCCACACCCACCTGCTATGATGGCTTGTACAAGTTCCTTCTTCCTTGCAATTTTTTCATGGATAGCCATATCCCTCTTATCCCAGCAAAGTGTTATTTCAACCTATGAATAACACCTCACTAACAATTTTTTTGTGATATTTAGAGATCATTTTTCCATCAATCATATCACAATGATCCCACACAGTATGCTTGGCTTTTGGGGGCATGGTGGTAGATGAGATGTTTAAAAATTGTAAAGGAAATAAATCTGCAATTAAAAAAAAAAATGCAACTAACCTATGATAAATGTAGGTTTTAACCCTATACAAAAATTACTTGCAAACAAATTCTTAAAATAGAAAAATATACAATGGAAAGAACATAAAAACAAATATACACAGAGATTTTACCCCAACTCCCAAAATCGGGAGTGCTAGATTGATTTTTCATTATATTCCTTTCAATGTTACAATACATATGTATACATGCCAAAGCATTCATAAACCCCAATCCATTAACCCTGGATTACAACATAATCATAGTTCCCTCAACCAGATCTAAAAAATACCATAGGCAGAAAACCATCATGCTCAAAACCATGTGCAAAATTCATGCACAAAATCATGGGTAGGTCCACCCATTATCTTTGGGTCTGCCCCCCATCCTTGGGTTTGCAAAAAAATAAAAAATTCTCGAGGCATTGCCCCGGACCTCGTGCAGGGGACTAGAACACGTGGAGCTAGTCGTGGAAAGAATATAACACATTCCAAACATTCTCCCACTTATTGTTTTCTTTCCACATTGAGAGTCACAGGAGAGCTAAGTCATTGGTCTAGACCTGCAACACCCATTGTTTCTCTACACCAAGAAAACTTCTCAATGCTCACAGACTTCGTTAATGCATCTGCAACATTCTTCAAAATGTCCACCTTTAACAACAACACCTTTTTGTCCTCAACCATATCCCTCACAAAGTGATATTGAACATCAATGTGCTTTGTCTTTAAATGATAAGGAACATTCTTTGCCAAGAAAATTGCACTTTGGTTGTCACAGTCTATCCTTATAGCTTGACGTATCAACCCAATACTTGAACACAATCTTTGCAACCAAATTGCTTCCTTGCTTGCATGAGTGGTTGCTATGTATTCTACCTCTTTAGTTGAAAGTGCCACTACAGACTATCTCTTACTCATCCAACTGATTCCTCCTCCAAATAGGTTAAACACATACCCACTTATAGATATTCTTTGATCCAAATATCCAGCGCAGTCCACATCAAAAAAACCACAAATATACAAAACTCTGTCCAATCCTGGTATTCCTTGGTAACACAAACCAAAATCATTAGTGTTGAAGAACCTATGGCAATAAGAAATTAGAGTGATTCTTCTTTACATGATAACAATTTGTGAAGTGTTTTGTCATTTATCTTAACTTGATCTTCTTTTCTTTATCAGTGTGTGTGTGTTAGCTTCATCAAACTTCTATCAAAACAAAAGAGACAATAACACAAAGTATTTTGCTTTCTTCCAAGGCCAAAACCTCTCCCTCTTGGAGAAGAAAACCCGCACAAAATTCTTCTTATAGAGATTCCAACTGACGAATACCAAGACCACTACCCTTGACACATTCTGCCACTCCAAGACCAAGACACCAATCCTCTTCTCTGTGACTATCACTGCTAAGATCATTATCACTACAGCTAATGTATTGCGGCCATCACATTTGCATCACTATTGCACATTCACTGAGGTCGTCCTTATATATCCTTCACCAAGATCATCATTATAATAGCAAGATCTTAATGAGAGCTAAGCCTTGATATAGATCAGGACCTTGTCTTCATTATAATCATGATTATAAACTTGTCTTCATAAGATCATTACTTCACTGAGATCTTGACTATAATTCCAATTAGGATCATGGTTCAATCAAACCAGAGTGTGACATTACACTCATCATAATTGTATGATGATACTGTGTGTATTCGTCGGATCACTCAGATACATAAATAGATAGATCCACCGAGACTAAGTATGTTGAGACGGTATGCCAAGATCGTAGTAGTCATTGTCATTTTCCTTTTAACATAACTATGTCGAGAATATATGAATGTCGAGGCAGTGTTCGTGACTGTGACATTACCTTCACCAAAACTGTAACCAATTTTATTATTACACTTGAGATCCGCTGAGGATAAGTGAGAGAGTAGGAGTGCACACACAAACACATGCACATATTTATATGTTGGCATTATGATACAGGTGTTGTCCTTGATGGAAACTCACTCAGAGGTTTGATACAGGTGATGGAAATTTAATCAAATGACAAATTAGAATGCAGAAGGTCAAGAGAAAGGTATACGCGGGTTGACCATGATGAAAGTGCATATATACGTGGGTTAGCAGAGCAAAAGGCGCATACACATATACACGCGAGTTAATGGAAGTAAAGGTGCGTACATGTTGGAAACCATGGTTTTGGTCCGTTGTATTTGGTCCAAAGTGACGACCCTAGGTATTGGGTTCATGGTATTGTTTCTACATGGTTTTGGACCATGGTATTGAGAGAAGCCTAACCTATATAAGGAGAAGATCATTAGGCAAAAGTGAGAGCAAGGAATGAATGTCTGACGAAGGGTGAAGATCTAGTATAGTTGGTTATCTGTTTGTGCTGCTTGGATTGGGTTGATATAACATCGAAGGTACAAGTAATTATCTTTAGATCTGTACGCGGATTGCATGTGGTGAAAGCACATATACACACGGTTTTGATATAGTAAAGTAGAGTATACATTATGAGATTTGGTATTTCAGGTTGTTGTTGATTCTACTGGTTGTCGCAGAGTTCTGGGCTCTGGTTTGTGTTCTGTGTTTTTGATGACAGGGTTTCAGAGATTCAGTATTGGGTGATTTAGAGATTTATGACGCAAGTATAAGTTGATGATTGAATTGCAGCAGTGATTGTTTTGTACTTATGGATCCAGTTTGAAAATTGATGAAATGTGGTCCCTGAAGAAAAGAAGGTTGCAGCCTTCTGTAGGTCAGCACCTACGTACTAGTATATCCGCTAGTATAAGAGCTAAGGGGGTTGTAGCTCCTCCCTTCCAGAAGTAGCTGGAAAACGAGAGAGGGTTGTAGCCCTCTGCAGGTTGAAGCCTGCGTGCTGGTAAAGGACTACACCAGTACATTGTAAAAGAAGTTTCTTATTAAAGGAAGAAAGAGACGAATTGCAGCAGGTGGTTTTCACCCACATTGGGTTTCCACCTTATATCATGGTGTTCATGTGTGCTTCTATGTGTGATGATCTGTACTGTTTTACTACACCTGTTTACTGTTAATGTGGTTAATAATGTCCTGATGCATTTACTGAAGATAAGCTAATTGAATCATAAGATTGTTGCATATACGCTTTTTGCATTTAACACAGTCGCGTATATATGTGTATTTCCTTAACTAAAGTCGCGTATATGAATCTAAGAGTGAAAACGAAAAAGTATCTGATTTAATAATACTGATTCACCCCCCTCCCCTCTCAGTGTTATTTCCAACAATTGGTATCAGAGCAGGTCCTTTTGAAGAAGCTTGATCGCTTGAAGGAAAAGATCCATCAGAATGGCTAATCCAGAAAAAGAGGCACATATCAGGCCACCAATCTTTGACGGGAGCAACTTTACCAACTGGAAGATAAGAACCACAGAATATCTACAATCACTTGGAGCAGAAGTTTGGGGAATCATAGAAAGTGGATACAATTTCCCATCAGCAGTTCCTATAGATGCAGTCGAGAAAAAGAAATATGAGCTCAATGCCAAAGTTGTTACTGTCTTATTGGGAAGTTTGACACAATCAGAATTTATGAAGATCGTGCATTTCAAATCAGCTAAGGAAATATGGGACAAAATCATTCTAAGCTTCGAAGGAGATGAACAGGTAAAAAGAGCAAAGCTTCACACTCTTAGAATCCGGTATGAAAATCTTAAGATGCATAGTAATGAAAGCATAGCTAATTACTTCTTGCATATGGATCAGATTGTAAATTGTATGAGGGATTTGGGTGAAGAATTTAGGGAAGTTGTCTTAGTTGAAAAGGTTTTGAGATCCCTGTCTGTTGAATTTGATTCCAAAGTGTCTGCCATAGAATGAAAGGAGAATCTACAGAAAATCACCATCTCACAACTTCATGGAATCTTAAATGCTTTTGAGATGCGAAAAGAGGGACCACCAGAAGCTGCATTCGAAGCAGAGGAAGAAGATGAGGTAAATTTTGTCAAGAATCTTGAACGGGGAACTGGACGATTCAAAGGTAAGCTACCTTTCAAATGCTTTTCATGTGGTAGAGTTGGTCACTATGCTGCTAGATGCTCTCATAACAAAGGAATGATGTCTGGAGAAGGTAATAGAAGCTACTATACCCATGTTAAAAGTAATGACTCATTCAATGGTAGTGAAGACATTAGAAGTCTCATGGCATATGATAAGAAGAATGCAGAAACTGAAGAAGTTACCAAATTAAATGAACAACTAGAGACAGTAACCAAGGTAAGGGAGAAATTGCAAGATATAGTAAAAGATCAGAACATAACAATTCAGAATCTTGAATCAAAGATTTTATCTCTAAAAGAAGATCTTGAAAATTCAAAGGAGCAGAACAAAGAATCTCTTGAACATGAAGTGATCAAATTGAAGCAACAAGTGGAAGAAGGAAGAAAAGTTGAAGAAGACCTAAGGAAATAGTATCTGAAAAAGGAAGAACAACATCAGGTTGAGGTAAATATCTTAAAAGGTAAATT
The DNA here is from genome assembly GCA_000404065.3 of Pinus taeda. Taxonomy (NCBI): domain Eukaryota; kingdom Viridiplantae; phylum Streptophyta; class Pinopsida; order Pinales; family Pinaceae; genus Pinus; species Pinus taeda. Next base: position 137,274 of record APFE031474333.1, read on the forward strand.
AGAAGAAAATGATAAATTGTTGCAATTTCAAGATAGTACTAAGATTTTGGATGACATTCTTGGTAGTCAAATATCCCCTAGTATCAAGACTGGTCTTGGTTTTAATGAATCTGTTGAAGGAGAATCTAGTTCACAAGGTGAGGCAAGGAACTCCAAAGAGAAATCTAAAATGCTCAACAAGGAGTTGAGAGGACATCCCCATCAACTATCAAGGAACGAGATTCTTCAAAGGAAATCTTTTACTCCTCCACTAAATAATGTTGAATGCTATGTATGTCATAATCTTGGACATGTTGTAGCCAGATGTAGAAGTAGAATGGTTCAAGATCATCACATCCTAGGTACTTCAGAGGATATTGCTTTGCCTGCAATGCATATGGACACAAAGCAATTGATTGCAATAAAAGGTACATGAAATATGTAATATGTTATTCATGCAACAAACTTGGACATAAAGCAAGGGAATGCAGGAGAAAATTTCAAAGTTCAAAACAAGAGGACCATACATCATCACAGTTTCAGAAGACAAAATTAGAGACAGAGAGGTGTGACATAACTCAGTTAGCTGACATAACAGACACAGGGGATACTGAAAGTGAAGAAATTTAGTATTCCATCTTGCATACGCTGAAATAATGAAGAGAAGTCGCGTATATACGCAATTTACAGGCTGCAGAGTCGCGTATATGGAGATTAGAAGAAAGGGCAAAAGAACAGACCCAAGAAATGGTCCGGTCATGACAAGAAATGGTTGGCACAGGCTCGGGAGGAGCATATTCTTCAAATAATGCAATGTTGGCATTATGGTTAGGAGTTGTTGATAAAGTCTATGAAGCTAAATGATAGATCTTGCTGTTTGATCAAAGGAATGGTATTGCAGGTTTAGATGCTGATGCTTATGGTGGAGATCATATATGATGAATGATAGTCATGATTTTGAATGAAGTGTTGGTCCTAAATCTTGCATTTGCTCAGGGGGAGCATAGATGGATTGATACATCTTGGCATATACAAAGGGGGAGCTCATTCAGAGATTTCAGGAGGTACTCAGGGGGAGTATGGACAGCAGAAGGTATACCAAGGAAGAGAATATCTTAGTCCACCCTTTGCCCTTGCTGTCAAAGGGGGAGAGTGACTTGGTGTTGTGGTTGCCATCAAGTCCAAAGGGGGAGATTGTTGGCATTATGATACAGGTGTTGTCCTTGATGGAAACTCACTCAAAGGTTTGATACAGGTGATGGAAACTTAATCAGATGACAGATTAGAATGTAGCAGGTCAAGAGAAAGGTATACGCAGGTTGACCATGATGAAAGTCCGTATATACGCGGGTTAGCAGAGCAAAAGGCGCGTACACATATACACACGGGTTAATGGAAGTAAAGGCACGTACATGTTGGAAACCATGGTTTTGGTTCGTGGTATTTGGTCCAAAGTGACGACCCTAGGTATTGGGTTCATGGTATTGTTTCTACATGGTTTTAGACCATGGTATTTAGAGAAGCCTAACCTATATAAGGAGAAGATCATTAGGCATAAGTGAGAGCAAGGAATGAATGTCTGATGAAGGGTGAAGATCTAGCATTGTTGGTTATCTGTTTGTGCTGCTTGGATTGGGTTGATATAATAGCGAAGGTACAGGTAATTATCTTTAGATCTGTACGCGGGTTGCATGTGGTGAAAGCGCGTATACACGCAGTTTTGATATAGTAAAGTAGCGTATACATTATGAGATTTGGTATTTCAGGTTGTTGTTGATTCTACTGGTTGTCGCAGAGTTCTGGGCTGTGGTTTGCGTTCTGTGTTTTTGATGACAGGGTTTCAGAGATTCAGTATTGGGTGATTTAGAGATTTATGATGCAAGTATAAGTTGATGATTGAATTGCAGCAGTGATTGTTTTGTACTTATGGATCTAGTCTGAAAATTGATGAAACGTGGTCCCTATAGAAAATAAGGTTGCAGCCTTCTATAAGTCAGCACCTACGTACTAGTATATCCACTAGTACAAGAGCTAAGGGGGTTGTAGCTCCCTTCGAGAAGTAAATGGAAAATGAGAGAGGGTTGTAGCCCTCTGCAGGTAGTAGCTTGCGTGCTGGTAAAGGACTGCACCAGTACATTGTAAAAGAAGTTTCTTACTAAAGTAAGAAAGAGACGAATTGCAGCAGGTGGTTTTCACCCACATTGGGTTTCCACCTTATATCATGGTGTTCATGTGTGCTTCTTATGTGTGATGATCTGTACTGTTTTACTACACCTGTTTACTGTTAATGTGGTTAATAATGTCCTGATGCATTTACTGAAGATAAGCTAACTGAATCATAAGATTGCTGCATATATGCTTGTTGCATTTAACACAGTCGCATATATACGCGTATTTCTTTAACTGAAGTCGCGTATATGAATCTGAGTGTGAAAATGAAAAAGTATCTGATTTGATAATACTGATTCACCCCCCCCCCCCCTCAGATTATTTCCAACAATTGGTATCAGAGCAGGTCCTTTTGAAGAAGCTTGATCGCTTGAAGGAAAAGATCCATCAGAATGGCTAATCCAGAAAAAGAGACACATATCATGCCACTAATCTTTGACGGGAGCAACTTTACCCACTGGAAGATAAGAACGACAATATATCTACAATCACTTGGAGCATAAGTTTGGGGAATCGTAGAAAGTGGATACAATTTCCCATCAATAGTTCCTACAGATGCAGCCGAGAAAAAGCAATATGAGCTCAATGCCAAAGCTGTTAGTGTCTTATTGGGAATTTTGACACAATCAGAATTTATGAAGATCATGCATTTCAAATCAGCTAAGGAAATATGGGACAAAATCATTCTAAGCTACGAAGGAGGTGAATAGGTAAAAAGAGCAAAGCTTCAAACTCTTAGAATCTGGTATGAAAATCTTAAGATGCATAGTAATGAAAGCATAGCTAATTACTGCTTGTGTATGGATGACATTGTAAATTGTATGAGGGATTTGGGTGAAGAAGTTAATGAAGTTGTCTTAGTTGAAAAGGTTTTGAGATCCCTGTCTGCTAAATTTGATTCCAAAGTGTCTGCCATAGAAGAAAGGGAGAATCTGCAGAAAATCAACACGTCACAACTTCATGGAATCTTAACTGCTTTTGAGATGCGAAAAGAGGGACCATCAGAAGATGCATTCGAAGCAGAGGAAGAAGATGAGGTAAATTTTGTCAAGAATCTTGAACGGGGAACTGGACGATTCAAAGGTAAGCTACCTTTCAAATGCTTTTCATGTGGTAGAGTTGGTCACTATGCTGCTAGATGCCCTCATAACAAAGGAATGATGTCTGAAGAAGGTAATAGAAGCTACTATACCCATGTTAAAAGTAATGACTCATTCAATGGTAGTGAAGACATTATAAGTCTCATGGCATATGATAAGAAGAATGCAGAAACTAAAGAAGTTACCAGATTAAACGAACAACTGGAGACAGTAACCAAGGTAAGGGAAAAATTGCAGGATATAGTAAAAGATCATAACATAACAATTCAGAATCTTGAATCAAAGATTTTATATCTAAAAGAATATCTTGAAAATTCAAAGGAGCAGAAAAAAGAAGCTCTTGAACATGAAGTGATCAAATTGAAGCAACAAGTGGAAGAAGGAAGAAAAGCTAAAGAAGACCTAAGGAAACAGTATCTGAAAAAGGAAGAACAACATCAGGTTGAGGTAAATATCTTAAAAGGTAAATTAGAAGAAAAGGATAAATTGTTGCAATTTCAAGATAGTACTAAGATTTTGGATGAAATTCTTGGTAGTCAAAGATCCCCTAGTATCAAGACTGGTCTTGGTTTTCATGAATCTGTTGAAGGAGAATCTAGTTCTCAAGGTGAGGCAAGGAACTCCAAAGAGAAATCTAAAATGCTCAACAAGGAGTTGAGAGAACATCCCCATCAACTGTCAAGGAACGAGATTCTTAAAAGGAAATATTTTACTCCTCCACTGAATAATGTTGAAAGCTATGTATGTCATAATCTTGGACATGTTGCAGCCAGATGTAGAAGTAGAATGGTTCAAGATCATCACAAAAGATCATCACATACTAGGTACTTCAGAGGATATTTCTTTTCCTGCAATGCATATGGACACAAAGAAATTGATTGCAATAAAAGGTACATGAAATATGTAAGATGTTATTCATGCAACAAACTTGGACATAAAGCAAGGGAATGTAGGAGAAAATTTCAAAGGTCAAAACAAGAGGACCATACATCATCACAGTTTCAGAAGACAGAATTAGAGACATAGAGGTGTGACATAACTCAATTAGCTGACATAACAGACACAGGGGATACTGAAAGTGAAGAAATTCAGTATTCCATCTTGCATACGCTGATATAATGAAGAGAAGTCGCGTATATACGCCATTTACAGGATGCAGAGTCACGTATATGGAGATCATAAGAAAGGGCAGCAGAACGGACCCAAGAAATGGTCCGGTCATGATAAGAAATGGTTGGCACAGGCTCAGGAGGAGCATATTCTTCAAATAATGCATTATTGGCATTATGGTTAGGAGTTGTTGATAAAGTCTATGAAGCTAAATGATACATCTTGTTGTTTGATCAAAGGAATGGTATTGCAAGTTTAGATGATGATGCTTATGGTGAAAATCATATATGATGAATGATAGTCATTATTTTGAATGAAGTGCTGGTCCTAAATCTTGCATTTGCTCAGGGGGAGCATAGATGGATTGATACATCTTGGCATATACAAAGGGGGAGCTCATTCAGAGATTTCAGGAGGTACTCAGGGGGAGTATGGACAGCAGAAGGTATACCAAGGAAGAGAATATCTTGGTCCACCCTTTGCCCTTGATGTCAAAGGGGGAGAGTGACTTGGCGTGGTGGTTTCTGTCAAGTCCAAAGGGGGAGATTGTTGGCATTATGATACAGGTGTTGTCCTTGATGGCAACTCACTCAGAGGTTTTATACAGGTGATGGAAACTTAATCAGATGACAGATTAGAATGTAGCAGGTCAAGAGAAAGGTATATGCAGGTTGACCATGATGAAAGTGCGTATATACGCGGGTTTGCAGAGCAAAAGGCGCGTACACATATACACGCGGGTTAATGGAAGTAAAGGCGTGTACATGTTGGAAACCATGGTTTTGGTCCGTGGTATTTCGTCCCAAGTGACGACCCTAGGTATTGGGTTCATGGTATTGTTTCTACATGGTTTTGGACCATGGTATTGAGAGAAGCCTAACCTATATAACGAGAAGATCATTAGGCAAAAGTGAGAGCAAGGAATGAATGTCTGACAAAGGGTGAAGATCTAGTATTGCTGGTTATTTGTTTGAGCTGCTTGGATTGGGTTGATATAACAGCGAAGGTACAAGTAATTATCTTTAGATCTGTACGCGGGTTGCTGGTGGTGAAAGTGCGTATACACGTGGTTTTGATATAGTAAAGTAGCGTATACATTATGAGATTTGGTATTTCAGGTTGTTGTTGATTCTACTGGTTGTCACAGAGTTCTGGGCTTTGGTTTGCGTTCTTTGTTTTTGATGACAAGTTTTCAGAGATTTAGTATTGGGTGATTTAGAGATTTATGACACAAGTATAAGTTGATGATTGAATTGCAGCAATGATTGTTTTGTACTTGTTATCACTCAGGTTGTCCCTAGGCTCCTATTAGGGATACGGCCGAGGTAACCACAAACCAATCTTCTGATTGCAGGTTCTATCCCACCTGCAATCGGAGAGGGCTCTCTCCTTTAGATTCAACCTCAATTGATCTGGATTCAACCTTAGTTGATGATTTTAGGCTAGCTTTCTGACTTCAAGGGAATGTTGACTGTGATTGGGAGGAAGGTAGGAT
>APFE031474333.1:147120-191642 GCA_000404065.3 Pinus taeda
CTACTTGCCTAGCATTTTTTCTTCTTTTGCTTGGGGGTGCACTTAGACTTGCAAACCCATCATACATTTTTCTTTTGATGCTTTCCTATCTACATACTACCCTTATTTATTCCAGAGCCCAGATTAAACTGTTGGACTCTTCTGTTTCTCTACCTATCTAAGAGTCTGCCAAGATTAAACTGTTTGGACAGACTTACAATCTCTATATTCTAAAACATGAAATTTAAACCTAGGGAGACCAAGATTAAACTGTTTGGACCTCCCTTTAACTAGAAGTAGCAATACCAGGAAAACTTTACAAAATTTGAAGGCAATTGAATGAATCTTGAAGTAGCCTTCTTCATTTGGAGACTGTTTGAGCAAATATGGAGCATTGCAGCAAAGCAAAGTACGACATATTTGGCCTATGAAATGCCAATCATGAAAAATGAATACCTGCTGCAGCAGGAGCTAACAGTGGCTCCACTCGGGGATGGATTCTCCTTGCGGGAAGTCAAGAACAACAGGCCAGAACGCCTTGATTTTTAGTTTGCTGCTGTCCTCTGCAAAACTGGGAAGCATCGCCTGCTTTCTTCTGCATGTTCCCGGTACTATAAACTCTAAAAAGTAAAAAAATATGTACAAACAAATCATCACCTGCTCTTTCAAGCAGGGGGATCATTGTAGTGCTTCAACATCCGACCGTTGATCGGGCCTTCTTCCACTGTGCTGTTATCAAGCGATTTGAGAAAGTAGGTGTTATTTCCTTGCACAACGCTGATAGTGTATGGACCTTTCCACAGAAAATCAAATTTAGCATGTTTGCCCTTGTCTTCCCTCCTTGCATCCCATCTTAGGACTTTGCTGCCTACCCGGAAATCTTCTGCTTTGGTTCTCTTGTCGAACATTTTCTTGAGTTTTGCTTGTAGACTTTGAGCTCTATTGAAAACTTCTTCTCTGGTTTGCTGAAGATGAATGGTCTGATTAATCCTTCTCTGCATGTCGTTTGGTTCAGCCTGAATTTCTTGCAACAGTTTGATAGTTGGTATGCCCAGAGATGAAGGGAATCTAGCTTCCATGCCATACATAAGTTCATAGGGGCTCATCCCGATGGATTTTTTGGTGGTCATTCGGTCTACCCATAGGGCGCTGGTGAGCTTTTTGTGCCAGTTCTTTTTGTTTTCTTCTAGCATCTTCTTTATGATATTGATGAGGCTCTTATTAGAGGACTCGGCCAGGCCATTGCCCTGGGGGTAATAAGCTGTGGAGTGTCCTAAGGTAATGTGGTACTTGTGGCAAAAGTTAATGATTTTATTGGATTTGAAGGCAGTTGCGTTGTCGGTAATGATCTTCTCCGGGCAGCCAAATCTAGACAGGATGTTGTTTTCAAGAAACTAGATGATGGTGGAGTCATTGGCTTGCCTACACGGGATGGCTTCAATCCATTTGGTGAAATAGTTGGTGGCTGTTAGAATCCATTTGTGCTAGCCTGAGGAGGAGGGGTGAATTTCTCCAACGAAGTCAAGACCCCATTGTTGAAAAGGTTTTTCGGTTGAGATGGGCTTTAGGGGCAGGGGCAATAATTTTCTTTTTCCTTCAAAGATTTGGCATTTATGGCATGAGGCAGTAAATGCTTTCACATCTGTAAACAAAGAGGGCTAGTAATAACCGGCCCACAAGATCTTGTCCGCCGTGGATTTCCAGTATAAGTGGCCTCCGCAATCACCTGCATGAAATTATCTCATGACGCTGTTAGTTTCATCCTCAGTTAAACATTTAAGCAAAATGCCTTCATAATTCTTCCAAAATAAAGCACCATCTATGACACAGAAGTTTGATGATTTCATTCTTAAAAATCTTTTTTTAGTTCTGGACAATCCTGTGGGAGCGCACAGGTTTAGCAAGACAAAACAAATATCAGAATACCAAGGGGATTGTGTGAAGGTATCACTGATCTGTGGAGTCGCCAGCTCCTCTTCATCGTCCAGCTGATTAATGTTAAGGGCTTGGAAATTTTTTTCAGCCATGAGCTTAGCTAGCCCTTGTCCTTTTATGAGCTTGGTGGGCTTTATCTCGATATCATACTCAAGGATGCTAGCAATCCATTTGCCTCTCCTGCCTTCCAATCCTTCTTGAGTTAATATATCCTTTACAACCGCGTTGGGGACATATGTGATCACATGAGAGTAGAGGATATAAATTCTGAAGTCTTTAATAGCTTTGAACAGGGCATAAGCTTTCTTTTCCATGATTTGAAATTTCAGGGGCGCGTCTCTCAGAGCTCGGCTGAAGAAAGCTATTGGTTTCTCATTTCCCTGATCATCTTTCTGCAGAAGGACTGCTGCTATGGTATGTTCTGATGCGAAAGAAAAAATGATAAAGTCTCGGTCGAATTGAGGACTGGTTAGGACCGGTGTTTGAGTCAAGGCTGCTTTTATACTCTCGAAAGCCTGCTTGGCCTCAAGGGACCATCTCACCTTAGCGTCCTTTTTTAGCATGTTACTCAATAGCCTCATTGACTCAGCTAGATTGGGGATAAATCTTCTCAGGAAGTTGATTTTCCCAAGGAATCCTTGTAGCTCTTTCGTGTTTCTCGGGTAAGGGATTTGGAGGATAGCCTGAATTCTTTCTGGGTCGATTTTGATCCCATCTTTCGATATTATATGCCCTAATAACCTGCCTTCCTCCAGGGCGAACAAGGAATTTTTAGGGTTCAAGGAAATACTGAATTTCCGACATGTGATAAAAATCTGCCTTAAGTGCTTTAGGTGTTGCGAGTCAGATTTGGAAAATGGGGTTAGGTCATCCAGGTAAACCACGAGGAAATCATGTATTTCCTTAGCGAACACGATATCCATTGCCCTCTGAAAGGTGGCGCTGGCGTTTTTCAGCCCAAAAGGCATTTTAACGTATTTGAACGTTCCCCAGGGCGTAGTGAAAGCTGTTTTGTCCTGATCGTCTGGGTGAACTAGAATTTGGTTAAATCCCGAGAATCCGTCAAGTATAGAGATCCTAGAAGAACCCACCACCCTTTGCAAGATGTGATCCATTTTAGGTAACGGGTAGTGGTCTTTTAGGGAGACTTGGTTTAAGTTTCTCAAGTCTACGCACAGTCTTATCTCTCCTGTTTTCTTCCTGGTAGGGACTAAGTTGGATACCCATTCCGAGGATCTGATAGGCGCAATGATCCCTGCGTCAAACATTCTTTTTATTTCTTATTCAATCATAGGGAGAAGCATGGGGTTGATTCTCCTGAGTTTTTGTTTGAACGGTTTCTGGTTCGGCTTCAGGGGAATGGTATGCTGGATAACTGAAGTCTCATAGGACTTCAAGTCCTCATAACTCCAGGCAAACACGTCTTGAAATTCTTTCAACAGATCCACATATTTGGGCTTTTGGTCAGGAGGCAGGTTTTTAGAGAGTTTGATCATCTTGGGATGTTCTGTTGTTCCTATGTTGTATTCTTCTATAGCGGCATCCAAAGGTTCCATTTTTGGTTTTCTGGCTACATCGTTGCTATCGAACATGTCTTCCAATGGGGTCAAGCCAGCAGGCAAAATATTTCCTTTTAGGTCCATAAATTCTTCTTCTACCTCGGCTGCCTTAGGTGAGGAAGACTGTTTCAGTTGCCTTATGTTTGTGCTATCAAAAATAGTCGGGCTGAGTATCTATTCAGCCATGGGGGTTGTTAGGGTCATGTGATCTAGTTGTTGTGTTTCTGGTGTAACATCCATGTCAATGTTGGTGCTAGAGAATTCCCCTTCCAGAGTTAAAAATTTGTTAATCTGGACATCATCTTTGAATATCTGCCAATTCTCGACATTGTTAGGAATTGACGGTCTATGTTTTACTTCTGCAGTGAAGTGGTGACTTGGTCCAAAGGGGAACCTACAGGTGCTGGCGAAGGTAGCTAAGCTATGAGCATGAATGTTATTTTCTCGTGCGATTTTGGTCAACTCAAAATCACTGAAGGTGCTAAGCAATTCGCTGGTCGTGGCTTTGTAAGCTCTCATTCTACTGTCATTGGCGACGAAATTGCCCTTTATCTGTTGTATAATGAGGTCCGAATTGCCTAGGATGGAGATTGTGGTAGCTCCCAAGGTTTTGAGCAGCTTGAGACCTAAGAGGAGGGCTTCGTACTCTACCATGTTGTTTGTACATTTAAAACTGAGTCTATAAGCGTGGCCTTGTGCATGATTTTCATGAGTTTTGTAGATCCACACTCCAGCCCCTGCTCCTAACTTGTTAACTGCACCATCGAATTCCAAATACCATGAGACCTCTGGTTCAAGGCGAGTTTTGGAGATTTGAGGGGTATGCAGAGCAGATGAGCTAATGACTTCTGTTTCGGGATTTTCTTCCAGTCCTGTGCTGGTTGTCTGGGCTGTAGAAATAATTTCAAGCGAGTTGTCGACTAGCCTCTCACTAGCATTGGTTTCTTGTTCTAGGGCTAGCGGTTCATCAGGATTTGGAAGACTTGTATTATCATTAAACAAAATAAAAGAATCCATATCAGAATGGATCGAGTATATTGGAAAATTTTGGGGTTTTTCCTCACTACTCACCACATATTTCATCAGCGTTTCCCTATAAAGTCTCTTTGGTTGCCCAAAGACGGATATAGTGGCGTAAGAGAGGTTGAGTTGAAGGGATCCTTACAGTTTTGCTCCCCATGATCGGGATAGCAGCATGCCATACTTTGTGGGTATGTCAGCTACTACTACGTCCATTAAGATCGTTTTGTTCGAGAATTGGACTAGGGATACACAAAGATCTTTGATTAAGACTAGGCATTTGACTTGACTTGAATCAAATGAATACAGATCATTATAGGGTCGGGTTACATCGAGGTTTAATTTTTCCATTACGGCTTTGGGCATGAGGTTGTGTGAGGCACCAGAATCAAACATAGCATTGTGCAATATCTTATCGTGTATGTGCAGGCTGATATAGAAAGGTGGAACAGGTCCGAATGCTATTTTTCCGTCAACCTCTGGCCCGAACAGTAATTCAGGGGTGTCATCTAGAATATTTACATCATCTCTAATTTCAGGCAATTGGAGCAATTTTTGAATTTGTTGTCTATACACAGTGTGCTTAGCCAGTTCTGAGAGGGGGATGGAGATTTTGAGATTCCCGATTTCGGCTTCTAGGCTGAATGGCTTTTCTGCTTGGTTTCGGGTATTAATACCGGTGAGTTTTTCGTTCTCCGGCGTATTTTCGGTATTTCCCTTTGGAACGTGCGTATCACTATGTATGACTGTCTGTAATTTCTCTGTTCTGGGAATATTTTCCTGAATGCTCTCCAGGTCTTTTCCAGGGCAAGAAGAGTGTATCGGTTGTTCTATAGAACCCTGTGTTTCTGTTACATCTTCCACAATAACTTGTTGCGAATTCGGGACCTGGTTGTCAATTGTATGACCGTTGGTGCTTTTCCTTTTAGCCTTGTTTGGTTGTTTACCATCCTTTTCCCTGCTGGGCAGAGACACATCGACAGTTCACGTTCTTAGTTTGTATTGCTTATGTACCTCATATATGGCAGTGTCATACCCTTGTTTAAAGTCAAAGGACTCTCCCGATTTAGTGCGGAATTGTTCTATATTAAGGTATGGGGGGTTTTCTTCCGTGAAGGAGGATTGCTGTCCATTTTCTGAATCAACCAGGTTCATCAGGGTCCCATCTGTGGGATCAGCAGACGTGGATGCTTCGGCAAAGTTCTCTTGGAAAGGAGGTCTGATGTTGTGATCCTGGTTGGCCCTACCCACGTTCAAATTTTGGGTTTTTCTGAAGTTTGGGTTTCTTGTGGTGTTGGGCTGTTGATTTTCCCATGAAGTTTATCTCTCCACATTCTCTAATCTATCCCCCATTCTGTTCATGGAAGTGATGATTGCATCTAGTTTCTGCTCGTGAGAAGAGGGTTCTTCTTTGAAAGTTGTTTTTCTCTCGGATCTTGTTCTGTTTCTTTTGGCGATTAGGTTTGCTTCTATGCTTACCGCGGCATCTTGCATTTCTGCAAGGCTTTGAGGGGCTCTTTCCCTTAATTGATACGCCATCTTAGCATCAAAGCCATCCGGGAATTTGTATAGATCAAGGTCAGGTGGAGGTCTTAGATTCGGTGGTATCGCGTTGTAAACATTGTTAAATCTGGCACAGTAATCCAGAATAGCTTCCCCAGGTCCTCTCTTGATAGACTCATATTCAGATAGAATGTGCAGGGGGTCCTTCCTTTTCTCCCATCTGTTAATGAAGGTTTGGTATAAGGCTTCCGGATTTAATATTGAATTGGGTGGAAGTTCCCTAAACTAGGTTCTGACATCACCGGTTAGACTTTGAACAAAAATCTTCATCCTTACGCTCTCATCGTCTATTTCATAACTCTCGAAATAATCCTGCATTTTTTTCGTATGTTGTAGGGTGGTGCAAGAGGTTGTGCCATCAAAGTAAGTGATTTTCGATTGATAGTCCTAGGGCATTGCCCCGGGATTAGCAGGTAGTTGTAATGGTGCATATCTAGCCATGATTACGGGAATTAGCGGAACGCCTAAAGCGAGAGGGACTAGAGGGATAACCGGGGATGAGGGAGTAACCGATGGGCTATGGGTATGGGGTTGAGGTGTGGAAGAGCTTCTCGGAGAAGGGGGCGATGAGCCAGAGGAATTCGGGGTGGATCGGACTAGAACTTTGATGGGGGTTGGCACAACAATTGGCTGAATTACCTCAGGACTAACAGGGGTCTGGCAGTCTTTTTGTTTTTGCTGCCTGATGATCTTCGGAATTAGATTAGGATTTGTAACAGTGGGCAGATTATTGGGATCAGGATTTGATCGTGTATTACGTGTCAATTTCTTAGGAGCCAGCTTCTAATATAGCTTTGAAAGAATTCACAAAATATGCAACCACGCAGGTCGACCGATCAAAATTCGGTTTCTTCCTCTGTGAGGATGCAGATTGATTGTATTGATTTATCTGAGGAGGTCCCCAGTGGAGTCGCCATTATGTTATCACTCAGGTTGTCCCTAGGCTCCTATTAGGGATACGGCCTAGGTAACCACAAACCAATCTTCTGATTGCAGGTTCTAGCCCACCTGCAATCGGAGAGGGCTCTCTCCTTTAGATTCAACCTCAGGTTGATCTTAGGATTCAACCTTAGTTGATGATTTTAGGCTAGCTTTCTGACTTCAAGGGAATGTTGACTGTGATTGGGAGGAAGGTAGGATTCTTGAGTAAAGAGGCACAGTAAGGTGTTATAAGTTCTGAACCATTGGGCATGGAGTCACAAATTCAGGCATGCGAGCGTTTTCTTGGTCACAAGGGGATACGGAGCTGGATAGCCACGCAAGATACAATTTTCAGTCTGCTGAAAGTATGGAATCAATATCAGGGATGAAAGGCAAAAGAGAATCATTTCATCATGCTGACAAAGGGGAGAAGTGGATGAGTGGGATCTCGGAGTAGTTAAGAATTCCAAAGACATGCACCCATATATGAGAGAAACAGGGTAAACTAGAGCAGTTAAGAATTCTAGCTCATAACTGTTTCGGCAGAAAACATCGAAAAGTGCAGAAATTGAACTTAAGGTGTATTTAAACAAATCTTAAGCTATTCTTTTTTCCTACAACTTAGAAAGGCGGAAAGATGATAAAAACATAAAATAAACAAGGAAGAAGAACACTTATTGGATCATGCAGAGACACAGGAATTCCGTGATCATTCCTTGGCCAAGAGAAAACAGCAAGTTGTTTCGCAATCCATGCTTTCAGCAATCTTTGATTATGAAAAATATGACAGTTACAGTGCGAGTCTTTACTCAGAGAAAATTGCTGGAAAAGAAACTGACCAACAACTACTACTACCAACCAACCAACCCTTTACAATATCGCTTCGGGTGGTTTTTATAAACAAAATATCAGAAAGACATCATTACAGGTGACCATGACAGGTCTGCTTAGAACTCTTCAAAAGTCTAAATGCTGCTGGAAATAAATGCAAGTAAATCTTTTTGGCTGCGTTGGGGGCAGCTGAATTGGAACAGGTGACGAGGTGGCCCTTGGGGACTGGATGCGGTGCTGCTGGAGTGAATGTGCTTTGGGGCTGCAGTTCGGCTTTGGTGCGAATTGAATGTGCAATTATTATGATTTGAGAGCTTCAAGTGATTTTTCTCTCCTCCTATGGATCTGTTGGAAGATATTCAATTTTCTCTTGCTTTGGGCCGCTACTCAAGATATTCTCTGATACACTTTGCCGCTACATTGATGATTGCCGCCGTCGACTGATACTCTTTAACACGCTTGAAGCTTGCTGATTTGATCTGATGCACTTTAAACTCTGTGAATGATCTGCTGCTGTCTTTAAACCGGATCCTTTGGCACGATTGGGCGATTTTCGGGATTTTTCGGCGCGCAGTGGGCTCGGCAATCAGAAGATTCCCTGAAGATTCCTCGAAATGGCCTATTTCCCGTAGCGATGCGCGAATGCGCTATTCGCGCATCGAAAACTGCCTCTGTTTCTTGATTTGGAGCTCTGAAGTGCGACTTTTCTCCTTGCACGAAGCTTTTTCGGCTTTTCTGGCTGCTGACGTAAGCATGGCATCGGCTGTACGGCGGATGACGTCATCAGTGGGTCCCTGGTACAGTGCGACGTGGTGAGGTACTGGATGAACTGCTGGTGAAGAGGCTCCGATGCGATATCGCGATATGGCGTCGGTGAGGAAAGAGGGGGATGATTAGGTCGGACATGTGGTGTTTGTGACTGTCGATAAGCGATATCGCGATACCGCATCGGTGGAGAGGGAGCGGTGAACAGATTGGACATTTCGGCGCTTGCGATCGCCGATCGCCGATTTCGCAATGTCGCATCGCTAGGGGACGGATGGGCATTGTTTTGCATGAAAGTGAGATGGCGAGGTTGCGACACAAAAACGGCTTTGAGGGGAAAAGGTAAGTAAGTGGGTGTGAAGGGCTTTTGAAGTTTCGGAAGGGTTCCGACTACTTCGGGAAGTTTTATACTTAGGAAGAAGTCCATAGTATGCGATAGGTGGTTTCAGAGGCTGGGGTTCTTGCTTAGTTTCTGATAAACTAAACAATTCCCGGGACTTGCTATAGTTATTTTTCAACCAGGGGGAGGGATATTACATAGGGGAATTTACATTAATATTAATACGGGGACGGGAAACATAGGGAGTTATATAATAATGTCAGTGGTTAATGTGGAGATGGTAAGAAAGCGCTAAGTTTCGGGAGAACTTAGGCTGTTGCAGGGGGTAGGACCATACTTCGGGAGAAGATATGGAACAACTTTGAGCAAAGCAGATCTTTACTCAACCGGAGTGATGAAGATGATGAACTAAAGAGGTGTCAAGCAGATCTTGACCTCTTTTTGGGGATGTTAGTTAATGATTGGGGGAAAGCAGAGAAGGGGAGTTAGTTATACCTCCTTTGAGCCTTTTGCTTACAAATCTTTGTTGATTATGTTCTGCATGATATGATACCTGCAAACTTGGAACTTGTTAGCAATTCAACAGCCTCAGAACTACCTACCCAGCCTACTTGCCTAGCATTTTTTCTTCTTTTGCTTGGGGGTGCACTTAGACTTGCAAACCCATCATACAATTTTCTTTTGATGCTTTCCTATCTACATACTACCCTTATTTATTCCAGAGCCTAGATTAAACTGTTGGACTCTTCTAATTCTCTACCTATCTAAGAGTCTGCCAAGATTAAACTGTTTGGACAGACTTACAATCTCTATATTCTAAAACATGAAATTTAAACCTAGGGAAACCAAGATTTTATTGTTTGGACCTCCCTTTAACTAGAAGTAGCGATACCAGGAAAACTTTACAAAATTTGAAGGCAATTGAATGAATCTTGAAGTATCCTTCTTCATTTGGAGATTGTTTGAGCAAATATGGAGCATTGCAGCAAAGCAAAGTACGACATATTTTGCCTATGAAATGCCAATCATGAAAAATGAATACCTGCTGCAGCAGGAGCTAACACAAAGCAACCCTTGGACTATCAACACATCCTATTCCATTCTCTAAGATGTCATAATTATGGTCATTTTTTCAAATATTTTCTTCTATCACAACTAGACACTACCAAGATGCAAGATTCAATAGAGAAAATGGATAGATTCATACAGACTAATCAACACCATAGGCATCCTCACTCCCAACTAAATAAATACCTAGATATGGCTATTCCAACTTATAATAGATTTGAAAAAATATCTAATCCAATAGTGGCAAGTGCGAAAGGGGGAACCAATGGAGAAAATAGTGATCCCATCACTACTAGAAACAAATGGAAAAAGGAAGATCTAGTCAAAAAACCAATAGCCTTTGACAACCTCAATCTCCCAAAATAAAGATACCTTGATAGAGAAAAAAATGATAATGGTTAAGGTACCATATCCCAAAGGCATCTGAAGACATGGAATTAGACTCCCTCAGGCTCCAATCATTAGCCAAAAAATGGAAAATTAAGGACTTGAAGGCAATCCTAGAGCATTAAATCCAAATCCTCAAGCACAATTTGCTAAAATAAAAGCTCTTCCTCCCTAAAACTCCATCCAGTAATGTATCTTCTTCTTCCAACATGGGAATTGATTGTTCCACCGCCATAGAGCAACCTAAGCTAGCCAAAGAATAAAAGTGTTGGATTCGAAGAAGCAACAAACAATTCTTGTAGGAATTAGGGGAAATGCTCGTTAATTTGGGTAGAATCACCTTAAATATGGAGAAAATTGCCTCCTATTGCCCCTCCACTCAATGAATATGAGAGGCATAAATTTTAAAGACAAATAGAGGCTTCCCATAATATAATTAGACAGATCAACTAACAACCAATATGATTCAAGAGACAAAGAGCTCCAGTGAAAGTGTAGCCACCATGACCTCCAAATGTTGAGCTCGAGTATGAAATTGATGCCAATGGCCAAGTAGATGGGCTAGAAATTATATGGCATCCTAACGAATCTCTCTCATTGATTTCATAGTCTCTCCATGAATATTATCTATAAAATTTAGACCTATTGGATCACTGAGGAGGGATTCATATCCAATGTATGTGCCCCCCATATTCCAAGGGAATGGACAAGCTTCATTTAGATGTTGAGTAATCTTCATCCTTTGATGTTGGGGCTTACTTGGATTATCATAGGGTAATTTAGACTCATTAAAAAATTATGGGAAATAAGAGGGGGAGTCAGAAGATTATATTCGAATGTCTGTCACTTTAAATAAGTTGTAGAATAGTTACACCTTGTAGATATGGACACAATTAATGGACTTTTTACTCAAAACAATTGTATAGGAGGTTCAAAATAGGTATTATATTACCTTGAATACTTCTTTGTATTTGAAACCTTTTTGGAGAAGTACCTATTCTTGGAAGCCTCCATCGTCCCTTGTAGAGGATCAAATCACTGGCTTATTGCTTTAACCTAAATATTAAAACTTTGCCCTTGAACATACCTTTCTGATTTGAGAGCTTATAGCTAAAAGATCCAACTTTTCAAGACAATGAAAAGGAATGGTGGTTTGGATCCAATCTAGTAGAGGGCTTCTCCATGCAAAAATTTATAGTATAAACTCAAATACGTCAAACCCCGCATTAAGAAATGGAATCAAGAGAAGTTTTGCAATATCTTCTAGGCCTAGTGAAATCTTAAAGAGAGAATGGATAATATTTGGTAAAAAAATATTTTGGATGTTTAGATAAAGTTTTTGGCTAAATAAGGGTCCACCCTAATAAACTAACTAGAGGAGAAATGGTTCAGGGGATCAAAAATATGCTCAAAAATAAGAGTGCTCAAAATTGCTCGAAACCAGTGCCAAATCATAGATCTTGTCATTCTAATTCCAAAGACACTTGAATCACATCAATATTACAATGTATGTGAAACTTATCGTGTTATGAAGTTTTTGAAAAATACCTAAAAAGTCAACTTGCAGGGTTGACTAGGTTGCTGACTAGGTAGGTCGTACATGTGACGTGGCACTAATGTCAACAGTTGATTAGGCAGTGCGATGTGAAGTACATGCCAATCCCATGTTGCCACGTGGTAGGTCATATAGGGTTGGGTGGAAATTTTTTATTGCTCATTTGTGTTTGGGTGTGGACAATCAGGAGGTGTCACATGACCCTTGGGGCCCAAATAATATTTGGTTAGGGATCTGACCGACCTGGTGGGGGTCAACCTCGCGAACTATGGCATGCAAACCAAGTGTCTTATAATTGGACCACATATGTTTCTTATTAACTATAGGCACAACAATTATATTTAAACTGACATGGTTTTGATGTTGGCGAAGGGGATTAGGCACATGGCCCAAGCCTTGGTCATATCACATACAACACAACCATAGTGCAAAGAAGGAGGGGTTGGGTAGTTGAGATTTGTTACTAGGTCTTATATATTGCAACGAAACCGTATGTGGAGGGCTCGAAGAAGAGCACTAGTGCGTGTCCCAAGCCTATAGACACATGATTTATAACATGAATAGGGGAAGAGTGTCGACGGGTGTCCGACGCATAGCCTCTGGTATATGCCCCTGGCCACATTACCTACCATACAACCATGAAAAGGGGAAGTAGTTGGGCTCGTGGAACCCAACTAACTGTTTGACAAATTGAAACTGTTGCAGTGGAAATTGTACCAAAAACAAGTAAAATTATCACTTAGCAGACCTTCCAAAGGGCGAGTTCGTTGCCTAGTTGGCTATTTTGGTCATTTTGCAGGAAAAATACTAGATAAATGGATAAGGAGGCCTAAATTCGTAATTTCTCAATCTTTTTGAGCCCAAGAAGAGTCTACACAGTGGTTTTTGTGTGTTTTGGACACAATGGCAATATTATTTTGTGATTTGAGCATTCTATGTTGATATAATTTACATTTTTAGGAAATAATATAAAGGGCCAACATTAGAAGATGAACCCAGAGACATATCCCAGGAGGGGTCAATTCTGTCATCAAATTGTTGTTTGTGTGATGTTGCATATGGTTTATTTTTCTCTGGTTATATCTATAAAATTTTACTAAAATCAGCAAGTTTATGTGCTTTTGCAAATTGATCCGCTGCCCACAAGACAAAAACTAGCTTGCAAACTTTTTTAAGAAACCTTCAAGTTCTTAATTTCATATCAATTTGGTATCAAAATATGGTTGTTTTTAAAGTTTGATTGTTTTTTAAAGTGTCTTTGAATGATTAAAAGGTCTAAGTTGAGGAGAGGAGAAGGAGTTCTTGAATAAATAGACTCTCAAATTGGTTCAAGGAGGTATCAAACTCCAAAAACTCCATTAGTCATGGCACATGAAGAAGGAAAAGAACTGATGTATGAGGAAGAGAGAGCTTTAAGAAAGGCTTTATATGATATGTTTGAGATGATGAAAGTATTGTATGAGGAGAGAACAACAAGGTTGTAAGTGTTAGAAAATGTAACTAGGTTCAATCTTCATTAATATATTTGAATCATCATGTAATGTACTTGTCAAAAGAATAAAGAAAACAATTTTTATTATTGTAACAATGACTTATTAAAGCATGGATTTCATGCTTGGGTCATCATTATATTAGTCAAAGTCCCCATTGTGTACTCCTAGGTTTAATATTGAGTTTATAGAGTCATTGTATATTCAAAAGAGACCCTTCTTGGGCTTTTCAATCATGTAAAAAGGTTTACTATTAAGTCAAATATAATTTATTTATCCTCCACATCAAGTCGGCCTAAGGACACTAATTCTACCTCACTTGGAGCCTATAAATAGAAACAAGTCAAATTCATTTGGAGCAGATCATCTCAAGCTAATTCGATATCTCAAGAGAAGTTGGAGAAGTACAAAGTAGGTTGAAGTGGGTCTAAGGAAGTGTGAGTTGGGTGGAGTCTAAGTAATCAAACTTTTGGTGCCTCTCTACGTCTATTTCGTGCCCTAGTTTGGTAGATCGAAGTCCTCTGAGTTTCATTGCTACTTGATGCTGAAAGCTGCTACATAGTCGAAGTTGTTGGGAAAGAGGTCAAAGTTCTGGAAGTTTGACTTGGTGTGGAGGGAAGGTTTGGTATTTTTCTAGGTTGAAGAGTCTCAAAGAATACTATTGAAGGAAGATAATTTTGACTAGGTTCCCCCTCAATGGGGGTTTTTCCCTGGCATAGTCCCTACATCTTGTGTCCCTTGTTTTGTGATCTTCATACACACTTAATATGGAAATTTCTTGATGAAAGATATGATAATAAATAAGTAATCAAAGTCAACATAACTCACAAGTAATTATAAAGAAAGAGGAATCAAACCCTAATCTAATTGCACTGATTTCTCAACATGGTATCAGAGCTAAGGTTAGGAAGAGTTTAAGATCACTTTGTTGGCATGGATTCTCCCTCTTTGATGAAATACATAGGAATAGGTATCAACATTGATAGAAGATAGATCAAGAAGCTCATCTACTACTTATTCAACAAGGTCAAAAGTCAAGGATTCTTGATTTCTCTTACAAGTTCTCTTAGTGATGACAATGCATGGATCATTGATAGTGGAGCATCAAGACAAATGATCGGAGAAAGAAAACAAATTCATACACTATCAAAGGAGCATACT
Source organism: Pinus taeda (assembly GCA_000404065.3). Lineage (NCBI taxonomy): Eukaryota > Viridiplantae > Streptophyta > Pinopsida > Pinales > Pinaceae > Pinus > Pinus taeda. The sequence continues at coordinate 161,695 of APFE031474333.1, forward strand.
TCTCATGCTGTGGAATTGGGTGACAAAAAAATCTATGATGTTAGAGGCCTTGGATCAATTTAATCGTTGAAGTTGGAAAATGGATCAAAGTTTTACCTCAACAACATTCTATATGTTCCAAGTTTGAAAAAGAATTTTCTTTCTATTTCTTGTTTTGAAGATAAAGGGGAAATTGTTGCTTTTTTTGATGGAAAATTATTGGTTTGGGGAAAGTATTATAGCATTAATAAATCTAGGGTTATTGGAGTTCGTGCTTTATAGTATTATTACACCACCTCCTCAATCTTTGGCTCACATGGAAATCAATCCCATTGAGCTATGGCATAGGAGATATGGCCATCTACATTATAAGGTCATCCCTTCTCTTAGTCAATTGGTTAAAGGCATCCCCAATATGAATTTATATCATGAAGGTGTGTGCAAGGGATTCTCTTTAGAAAAGCATACAAGAAATTCATTTCTGAATAGTGAAACTAGGTCCAAAGAGATACTAGACCTCATTCATTTTGATGTATGTGGGCCCATGTCTGATAGATAACTTGGAGGTAATATCTAGTATGTAACATTCATTGAAGACCATTTTAGAAAGACATGTCTCTACCTTCTCAAAACAAAAGATGAATTCTTTGACAAGTTCAAGGAATTTAGATCCGAAGTGGAAACCCTAACTGAAAGAAAGATAAAAACTCTAAGGTCCGACAATGTTGGGGAATACACTTCTAAGAAATTGATTGCATATTGTAAGGAAGAATGAATTAAGAGGGAGCTCATTGTTCCCTATTATCCCGAACAAAATGGAGTTGCCAAAAGAAAGAATAGATCAATTGAAGAAGGCATTCAAACAATTCTCCTTGATCAAGACCTACCAAAATTCTTATGGGTAAAGTAGCAATGACAGGCGTGTACATTCAAAATAGAAGTCCTCATAGAAGTCTTAATAATACAACACCGAAATAAGTATTCACAGGAAATAAGTTGAGTGAGGCTCACCTCAGAATCTTTGGAATTTCTACATACATTCATGTTCTAAAAGACAAACGAAATAAGTTGTATTCTACAAGTATCAAAGGGAATATTCATTGGATATAGTCTCTCTTCAAAAGCATATAGAATCTACATTAAGGAAGGAAGGCATATCGAAGTAATCAGGGATCTTATATTCAATGAAAATCAATCCTACAAGAAATCAAAGGATATTCCTATTGATTATGATAACGAAGAAGTTCCAATATTTGAAGAAGAAGAAGAGCATCACGAAAACCCTACTACAAATCAAGATGAAGAAGAAGGAGAAAGTGAGCCTATTCAATCTATGGTCATCCCAACCACTAGGAAAAGGCCAAACTGGTTAAAGGCAACATTAGAAGATGCTAAAGGACATGAAGTTGCAAAAGGAACCTTCAAGGAAAGAAAGAGACTGAAATGATACTTTGGTTATGCTACATATATGATGAAGTTGATTGAAGCTTAACCATCTACATTTAAGGAAGTTGCTCATCAAGAAGTTTGGAGGAAAGCAATGCAGGAATAATATCAATCCATTATGAAGAATGGGGTTTGGGAAATTGTTCCTAGACCTAATGAAAAGTCGGTTGTCACCTCCAAATGGATCTATAATATCAAACATGCTATAAATGGAAGTATAGACAAATATAAATCTAGATTTGTTGCAAGGGGCTTCTCTCAAAAGGAAGGCTTTAACTATGAAGAAACATTTGCACCCACAATAAGGTACACTACCATTAGATCTATGGTTTCATTAGCTACTACAATGGGTTGGAATATCCATCAAACGGATGTAAATACTACATTTCTAAATGGGACCATTGATGAGGAAGTGTATATCGAACAATCGAAAGGATTTGAAGTTAATAGTAGGGAATCTCATGTTTGCAAACTTAATAAGGCCCTATAAGGATTGAAGCAAGAACCTAGGGCATGGTATGCAAGGGTGGATGCATATCTACTTAGAATTGGGCTTGTAAAATGTTTCATTGATCCAAATATCTACATCAAGGTCATGAATAATGAGCCTGTAATTATCCTACTATATGTGGATGATCTATTCATTATAGGTGTGGAGCGAAGAATTCAAGAATGTAAGAAGATGCTAACAACTAAATTTGAAATGAAGGATATAGTTATAATGCACAATTACCTAGGTCTAGAAGTATGGTAGAAACCTAGGGAGATATATTTAGGGCAAGGAAAGTACATTATAAAGTTGCTACATAAATTCAGGATGATGGATTCCAAGCCAATGACAACTCCTATGATCAACAATATCAAGAAGTTGAGGCGCTCTAACTCTAGTCTCGTGGATCCTACCTCCTATCATAAATTGGTGGGATCCCTAATGTATCTGATAAATACTAGGCCAGATATATGTTTTGCAGTAAACATTCTTAGTTAGTTTCAGTTGAAGCCTCGTCATGATCACTGGATAGTTGCCAAACACATATTGAGATATCTTCGTGGCCCTTTACATCACTACATAAAATATGATATTAAGGAAGTTAATTTGATTAGTTATACATATTTTTATTGGGGTGGTAGATAGACCAAAGGAAGGAGCACTACTGGAGGATGTTTTAGTCTAGGAGCTTCTATGATTTCATGGATGATTAGGGAGCAATATCTTGTTGCTTTAAGTAGTATTGAGGTAGAATATGTGGCTACATGTGAAGTACTGAAGGAGGTTGTTTGGTTAAGGAAGCTTCTGACATATTTTTTCAAGAAGTCATTGGGTCCTACTATGATTAATTGTGACAATCAAAGTTGTATCAAGATGTCTAGAGATCCTGTGTTTCATTCTAGAACGAAGCATATCAACAATAAGTTCCACTTTAAGAGGAACCTGCTTCAGGATGGTATTGTGAAGTTGGAGTATGTCTCTATATAGGAATAGGTAGCGAACATACTAACAAATTCTCTTCCTAACAAGACGTTTGAGTATTTGAGAAGCATGCTTGGTTTGATTTTATTGATGATGAGATATTGGAAGAGATTCGTTGAGGCTTTGCGAGTGAATCATTGTCTGGGAGGACATCAGGACAACACTTTGTGTTGATGTCTAGGTCTCAAATTAGGGAGGGTGGCATGGGTCATAGAGCTCTGACCATGGATATGCAACTAGGTCCCAAGGTTGGTGGTTAGCAAGTAAGCTTGATGGTACCTAGAGAGACTGAAATCTTAAGTCCACCTTATTCCCACTTGGATGCATTACCCTAGTCAGGAATCTTGTCGATGGCATTATTGTGCCTAAACTATTGAGAGACCAATGGATATATTTCCCTGGTTGGGAATCTAGTCCATGGCATTGTGGTGCCTAAAATATTCATTGTTCATAAAATTTGAGATCTTCCATTGTATTTGTATATTATGAATAACTCCTAGTTAAGGGGGGGTGCTAGAAAATGTAATTAGGTTCAGTCTTCACTAATGTATTTGAGTCATCATGTAATGTACTTGTCAAAAGAATAAAGAAAATATTTTTTATTATTGTAACAATGACTTATTAAAGCATGGGTTTCATGCTTGGATTATCATTATATTAGTTAAAGTCCCCATTGAGGACTCTTGGGATTAATATTGAGTTTATATATTCATCGTATAATCAAAGGAGACCCTTCATCAGATTTTGAATCATGTAAAAAGTTTTACTATTAATTCAAATATAATTTATGTATCCTCCACATAGAGTTGGCCTAGAAGAGATCAATTTAGCCTAAGAACACTAATTTTACCTCACTTGGAGCCTATAAATAGAAGCAAGTCAAAGTCATTGGGAGCATATCATCTCAAGCTAATTTGAATATCTCAAGAGAAGTCGAAGAAGTAGAAATTAGGTCGAAGTGGATCTAAGGAAGCTAAAGGAAGTGTGATTTGGGTGGAGTCTAAGGAGAATAAGAAAATTGAACTTTTGGTACCTCTCATTCTCTGTTTCATGCCCTAGTTTGGGAGATCGAACTCCTCTAAGTTTCGCTACTGCCTGATGTTGGAAGTTGCTACCTAATGCCGGAAGCTGCTACATAGTCGAAGTTGCTAGGAAAGAGGTCGAAGTTCTAGAAGTCTGACTTGTTGTGGAGGGAAGGTCTAGTCTTTGTCTAGGTTGAAAAGTCTCAAAGTATACTATTGAAGGAAGAGAATTTTGACTAGTTTTTCCCCTCGAGGGGGGTTTTTCCTTAGCATAGTGCCTACATATTGTGTCTCTTGTTTTATGATATTCATACACACTTAATATGGTAATTTCTTGATGAAATATAAGATAATAAATAAGTAATCTAAGCCAACATAACTCACAAGTAATTATCAAGAAAGAGGAATCAAACCCTAATCTAATTGCATTGATTTCTCAACAACAAGGAGAAAGTTTAAATAAACAAAAAAGTAATGGAAGTGATGAGATTAAGCCTCCACCTCCACCGCCTCCTTCACCTCTATTTTCACCTCCATACTCATCTCCTTCTTTTCCTCCTTAAACACCTAGACATACTCCTCCTATATCTCCAAAAGGACATGCTAAGTCTCCTTTTCTTAAGCTTGATGTTAAGTTTGAATTGCCTATGTATAATTGGGAGGTAAATGCTGAAAGGATGGATAATTGGGTTCGTCAAATTGAAGTCTATTGCATGATTAAAAGGATTAAGGATGATGTTACAAAAATCCAACTTGCTTCTCTTCATTTGGAAAGTGAAACTCTCATCCGATGGGAGGCCAGAACTTAAGAGGATTTGAAGAAAAGTGGTAAACTCATCTCTTCTTCGAATTATTTTATAGTTGCATTAAGAAGGAAAGTTTATCCCTTAGCTTATATGCAAAAATAAATTATGGATTAGCAAAATTTTAGACAAGCTAAAGGTTAGAGTGTTCAAAGTTACACACAAGAATTTAGAAGAAGAGCTTTAATCTTGGGTGTTGATTTGTCTTCACAAGACACTCTCCTTAAATACATAGGTGGATTACATAGTTATTTGATACATACTATACTTATGTTTAATCCCACCAATCTATATGAAGTATGTGTTTAGGAAACTCATTTAGAAGCTAGAGGCAAGAATGTTCCTCAAGAGACTAGCAAGAAGCCTTCCAAATCTAGAGACAAAGGAAAGGAGAAGTTTAAAGGCAAAGAAAAAAATAATGCTACAGTAAACAAAGAGGGAGATAAACTTACCTGTAAAAATTTCTCAAAAGAAGGTCATGATGAAGACCATTGTTGGAAACTACATCTAGAAATGATACCAAATAAGTTCAATAACGAGGGGGGAGAGAAAGACTGTTGCAACAACTCAACAAGATCTAAGGTCTGACTCAATTGATGAAACCAAAATCATAGCCATGGGAATAAAATATAAAGCTTGTAATGCAAGTACTAGTTCTTCTAGTAAGCCTATTGATTCTCAAGATGATAAAGAAAGGTGTGATCTTTTTCATATAAGGGTCATTACAAAACATACAAAAGTTGATATCTTGTTTGATAGTGGATCCCAAGTCAATATTATTTTTGAAGCTATTGTCAAGAAACTAATTTAGATACCACACCTCATACTAAACCTTACCCTTTAGGTTGGGTACGTGAACATGCCAAATTTCCAGTGACAAGAAAATGTAAACTCAAATTCACCATCACTACAAACTTTATTGATGAGGTAGAGCTTGATGTTGTACCACTTGACATATGCATAATTGTTTTAGGGAGTCCATACTTGTATGAAAGAAAAGCCATATTCTATTGTCATGAAAAAATATCATTTTTTTAAAGATGGAGTTGAGTATATTGTTAGGGAACATCGCAAGAAGATGAACTTGTCTCTTGTAAGTGCTAGATAAATGAAAAGGCTTCTTAATGATAGTAATGATTTTGTATTATTGATCATTAAAGCTAAAGATATTGTTGAATATAAATCTTTCCAAGGATGTGATTCAAAACTCAAGTATGATTTGGTTGAATTTTTTAACGCTTATGACAAGATGTTTCAGGAATGTGAAGGGTTTCCTCCTAAAAGAGGAATCCAACATGAGATTCACTTGCAGCTTAATGTACCTCTTCCAAACATTAGCATGTATAGAATGCCAGATTTGGAGAGTGTAGATATCAAGAAGAAAATTCAAGAGTTGCTTGACAAATGGGTCATCAAGCATAGCACATATCCTTATGGGTCTCCTATTGTATTGGTTCCAAAGAAGGATGGTACATGACGTATATGTGTGGATTTTAGAGCTTCAAACAAAATGACAGTAAAGAATCACTATCCTCTTCCTCATATTGATGATTTTCTAGATCAGTTAAAGGATTTTTTTTATTTCACTAAGTTAGATTTGAGAATCGGTTATCATCAGATAAGGATAGCTAAAGATGATATTTGGAAAACTAGTTTCAAGACAAAACAATGTTTGTTTGAATGGCTAGTTATGCCGTTTGGACTTTGCAATTCACCTACAACATTCATGAGGGTTATGAATGATGTGTTGAGACCATTCCTTGATGATTTTTTCTTAGTCTACTTATATTCTATTCTAATTTTCAGTAAGACTCGTGAAGAGTATGTCAAGCATGTGAAACAAGTTTTAGATGTCTTATAGAAAGAGAAATTGTATTTGAAGATGTCTAAGTGTGAATTTGGGAAAACCTCTTTGGTTTATTTGGATCATATTGTAGAAGGGGATTAATTGAACATTGATCCCTCAAAAGTTGAAGTCATTGTGAATTGGCCTAAACCCAATAATGTAATAGAAGTTAGGAGCTTTTTGGGAGCAACCCAATATTGGAGAAAATTTATAGTTAATTTCTCACTCATTGCAACACCATTACATACTTTGACAAGTGTGAAACAAGTCTTTCAGTGGGGAGGCAAGAAGCAGAAATCCTTCGACACATTGAAAGAGAAAATCAGTTCTAGCACTTCCAGATCTTAAATAACCATTTGAGATTCAAATCAATGCAAGCGATTATGCCATGGGAGCAGTTTTGATGCAGCATGGTAAGCCAATTTGTTATCATTCTGAAACCTTTACCAATGTAGTAATTAACAATCCAACTTATGCTAAAGAGTTGTATGATTTGGTACAAAGCATGAAGAAATGGAAGTACTATTTGATGGGTAAAGAAATGATTATTCATACTGACCATCAACCTTTGCAATATTTACAATCGTAAGCCAAGCTACAACGAGCTCACCATTTCAGGTGGATGGGATTCCTATAGAAATTTCATTTGGTAATAAGCTACAAGAAAGGTACATATAACAAATTTGTTGATATATTATCAAGGCCTATTATTAATGCATCTGTCATTCTTAAGGATAACTCAATCATGCATGAAATCTATATTGAACAATATGCTCAAGATGAATATTTTAAAGATGTTTACGCAACTTTGATTCAATGAAATCATGTTGAAGAGTTGGATTATCATGTTCATAACAAGTTGTTAAATCATCTTGGCAAGTTATTTGTTCCATAGGGTGAAAGATTCAATGTCATAAGGGAAGCCCACACTTCTCTTATTTTCAGTCACTTTAGTGTAGGTAAAATAATTGCACAATTTCAGAGGTATTTTTATTGGCCTTGCATGAATGAAAGTGTTTCAAGATATGTAAGATGATGTTCCATGTGTGCTACTAGCAATCCTAGCAATGGGAAATTGGGTTTGTACACTCCACTTCCTATTCCTTCTGGTCCTTGGGAAAGTATTTATATGGATTTTGTCGGGGGACTACCAATGTCAAGAAAGAGTCATCATTATCTATATGTTTTTGTGGATCGTTTCAACAAAATGTGTGTGTTGGTGCCATGTAAGAAACAAGTTACAGTTGAACAGACTGCAAATATGTTCTTCGAACATATATGGGTTCACTTTGGGTTTCCCACTTCTATTATTTCTTATTGGGATTCTCGATTTGTTGGGAAGTTTGAGTAAAGTTTATGGGAACTCATGGATACAAAGTTAAAGAAGAGAACAACATTTCATCCACAAACTGATGTCCAGGCAGAAGCGGTAAATAGAACAATAGTGTGTCTCCTTCGTGAATATTGTTGTAAGCATCCTAAACTTTGGGATGAGTATTTTCATTACATCTAACATGCCTATAATTGTGTCAAGTACTCATCTACACAAGTATCTCCATTTGAAGCTTGTTTAGGTTATTTTCCAAAGTCTCCTTTGGATTTCATCTTTGGTAAAGATATTGCAGTAGATGGACATAGTGATGTGGTCAAAGCCAATAATTTCATTGAAAAAATTCAACTAGTGCATCAAAGAGTATAAGAGCAGCTAGAGAAAATCAAAGCAAAGTACAAAGCAAGGCATAATAAGCATCGATTTGACCATGATTTCCAAGTAGGAGATCAAGTTTGGTTGTATGTCAACAAGGAAATACTTCAAGGTAAAAGTAAAAATCTCAAGCCAATCAAATATGGTCCTTTCAAAATCTTGGAGAAGATTGGTAAAAATGCTTTCTGATTAGATTTTCCACCTTATATTCAAATTTGTTATGTTGTGAATGTGGAAAACTTGAGATTCTATGAGCCTCAAATGATTGATGATCATGAAAAGAATTTTTAGATTCTATCTATTGAACATTTTTCTCCTTAATATTTATATTAGTTGAGGAAGATACAATACTTGACAAGAGAATCACATAGAGGAAATGTGGAGTATCTTCAAGTGGGGCTTAAAGGTACCAATACAAGTAAAGAAAGGTGGATTGAGATCAGGAAAGTGAGGGAGTTGTACCCTCACTTTTGGTGGTCCAAAATATTCCAGTGGGGAGGAATGATCTATGAGATCAAAATATGCTCAAAAATCAAAGTGCTCAAAATTGCTCAAAACTAGTGCCAAATCATAGATATTGTCATTATGATTCCAATGACACATGAATCAGTTCAATTTGACATCATATGTGAAATTTACCATGTTATGAAGTTTTTGGAAAACAGTTAAAAATTCAACTTGTAGGGTTGACTGGGCTATCAACTAGGAAAGTTGTACAGGTGACATGGCGCTAATCTCAACAACTGACTAGGTCATACGGTGTGTAGTACAGACCAATCCCATGCTACCACGTGGTAGGTATACAAGGTTGGGTGGCATATTTTTATAGGTCATTTTTGTTTGGGTGTGGACAATTAGGAGGCACCACGTGCTCCTTAGGGCCTAAAAAAAATTGGTTAGGGGTTTGACAGACCCAGCGGGGGTCAACCCCATTATATGAGATTTATGATTGCACACAAAAGTATCTCCCCTAAGTTTGGTGGCTAACCTTGAACAAAAGAGAGACAAGGAACCCAATGCTTTCCTTAAAGTAAATATATGATAGATTGAAGCCTACCCGGAATCCATTCCAAGCTTCACTCCTTCTTTAGCTTGGATGCTCCAATTCCAACTCTGATTGCCAAAATTAGAACCTGTCCAGTCAAATAACACAATCCAGAAAATAAGATATCTATGTAGTATCATCTAAATACTTTATTGAATATATCAACATGGTATTGAAATATATGAAGTAACAATGTCCATATAAGAAAACAGAGAATTGTTTTCATCAATATAAATGGAAGGAGTTTACAACCGTAAACATATGTTGATCTTGTAGAAGATCTCCTCCAGACTGACTTATCTTTTCCTTGTCACAATGTGCATCTCCAATCACCGTAAATGCATTAAATGAAACCTCTCACAAAAACAACATAAGGGTATAATCACTCTAGAAAATCCAACCTCTTGCATATGGAAGGTTGTAAATATATAGAGGAGTGGGGTAAGTTGGGAGTTATTATCCATTTACCAATCTAAGGTTTTAGATACACCTTTGATGGGAGGATGGGATCAAAGGATAAGGGATGGAAACTCCAAATTAAGGTAGGATAAGCTCTTAATGTTTTATCTGAGGTAAATGGTTGTAACAAATTCTGGAAGTTTCTAGAAGAGTAAGCTTCCGAAATTTCTCTCTTTTTCCCAAATTTCTAGAAATAATGTAGGTGCAAAGGGGAGAAACCTATAGGTGATCAATGCAGGCCACAATGGAGCAACTTGTAGGTGAATGTTATCCAACAAGAGGCCAAGGAGCGTTGGTCCTAAAATTGTCTTAGATGATGGGGTTTCAGGAAGAAACTATGGGGAATGAAAGAGACATGCTTAGGGATTTGTGCAAGATGATGAAAAGGGGGAATAGGATGTTAATTGATCCCATTAGGTGGCCTATTGATCAGATGTGAAAAAATGGCCTATAACAGATTCCCTCTAAAGCGAAAAGTCAAAAATGATGACTGGTGACTGAAGTGCTTTACCTTGTGACAAGTCGGGATCAAGAACAACCGACAAGCTTCATCTATTACAATACATTTTCATCATGACATATTTTTTGCTGAGGGATGCATACCCATACTCAACACATGAGCTAACATAACATGTACAATGATCACGAGAGGCATCCATAGATGAAAACTATTAGACCCATGACTAGATGATTGTTTGTATTGTCATGACCATAATACATTGTGATCTATGTATAGCTCCTGAAATTGCAACCCAAATGGATGAAATTAGATTCAGGGTCTTTTATCTCCTTCGCATGACCAACCAACGTACGAGTCTAACAATGTGAATCAATGAGCTGAGGTCAAATATGGTAGACACCATTTGATTACTGGCTAATGATGTAAGTTGTTAACAGACAAGAGAGAAATCACCAATGATGTTAATGGCTCTCAAGGTACTACAGTACAATTTGTACGGTGTAAATAAATGAGTTGATATCGAACACCACACAAAGTCTTTTGGTCGAAGTCCATTGATGTAAATTTGTCGTCGAGAGCAAGGAAACCTTCCATTGATGTATGCAAACACAAAGATACCAAAGGGTTATTTATAATTCAACTTCCTGTATAATTTGTTGATGTCGATAGGAAGTGACCCATTGCATGAGGGCCTTGATGTATCCCCCATCAACGACATGAAACAGGTATCATGATTGAGACATAATGATGTTGATACGAAACTGGATCAAGAAAGGAAAACATGGAATGAAGTATTAAGAGTATTTTAATGGATATTTGTAGGTTTTAACCCCGTACAGAAATTACCTACATACAAATTCTAAAAATAGAAAATAAACAATGGTGAGAGCGTAAAATATAAAATATATATACACAGATATTTTCCCCTAGATCCCAAAACTGGGACTACCAAATTAATTTTTCATTATGTTCTTTTCAATGTTAAAATATATATATATATATAATATATATATATATATAATATATATGATATAATATATATATATATAATATATATATATATATATATATATATATATATATATATATATATACATACATACATACATACATACATACATACACATACACATATATATATACATGTCAAAACATCCATTAACCCCAATCCATTAACCCTGGATTAGAACATAATTGTAGTTCCCTTGACCAGATCTACAAAATACCATGGGTAGTAAACTATCATGCCAAAAACCATGTGCAAAATCCATGCAAAAAACCATAGGTAGGTCCACCCACCTAATATAGGGTCCAAAAATGAAATTTCCTGGGGCGCTGACCCAGACCCCGTGCAGGGGGGCTACCACCCCCTGCACACACCCTCGCGCATGGGGTAGTCGTGGAAAGAATATAACAAAACCCAACATTCTTCCACTTGTTGTTTTCTTTCCACATGGGGCCATAGGAGAGCTTATTCATTGATCCAGCCCTGCAACACCCATTGTTTCTCTACACCAAGAGAATTTCTCAGTGCTCACAGACTTTGTCAATGCATCTACAATATTCTTCAAAGTGTCCACCTTTACCAACAACACCTTTTTTTCCTCAACCATATCCCTCACAAATCTTGAACATCAATGTACTTTGTCTTTGAATGATAAACATGGTTCTTTGCCAATAAAATTGCACTTTGGTTGTCACAATCTATCCTTAAAGCTCGCGGTACTAACCCCATACTTGAACACAATCTCTGCAACTAAACTACTTCCTTGCTTGAATGAGTGGATACCTTGTATTTTACCTCTATAGTTGAAAGTGCCACTACATATTGCCTCTTACTCATCCAACTGACTGCACCTAGGTTAAACACATACCCACTTGTAGATCTTCTCTGATCCAGATCTCCAACCTAGTCTGCATCAACAAATCCATGGATGTCCAAAACTCTATCCAATCCTAGTATTTCTTGGTATCACAAACCATAATCACTAGTGCCACGCAAATACTTGAAAACTCGCTTCACTATTTTCCAATGCTCCTTCCCTAGTTTTGACATAAACTTGCTCAATACTCCCATTGCATGTGCTATGTTTGGTCTAGTACAGACCATTGCATACAATAGGCTAGTGAATGCACTTGCATATGGAACACATGACATGTCATATTTCTCTTCTTATGCCTTGGGACATAGTTCAGTAGATAACTTTACACCTATAGGAATAGGAACCTTCAGCGTTTTACATTCTTGCATATTAAACCTCTACAATATTTTCTCAACATACTTCTTTTGGTTAAACTAGAGCTTCCTCTTTGCCCAATCTTGTTTAATTTCCATGCCCAAAATATAGTTTGTAGCACCAAGATCTTTCATGTCGAATTTGGACGAAAATTGGGTCTTCAAATCCTGGATAATTCCTTTTTCATTTCCAACTAGAAATATGTCATCCACATTAAAGACTAGATAAATAACACAATCACCAATTAATTTTAGATACACATAGTGATCTGCTTTTCTTCTGGTGAAGCCAAGTCCCCGTATAAATGTATCAAATTTCTGATACCACATCCTTGATGACTATTTTAATGCATGCAGATGCTTTTTTAACTTGCATGCCAGTTCTTTCTTACCCTTCACCGCAAAGCCTTCAGGTTGCTTCATGTAGATCTCTTCTTCTAGATCCCCGTGAAGAAATGTTGTCTTCACATCCATCTGCTCTACCTAAAAATAAAAAGCAGCAACAACATATAAAATCAATATAATAGAAGATACCTTGGCAACAGGAGAAAAATTATCACCAAAATCAATTCTCGGCACTTGGAAATAACCTTTTTCTACCAACCGATCTTTGTATTTCTCCACCTTTCCTTTTGCATTTATCTTCTTTTTGAATACCCATTTACTACCAATGGGTTTCCTTCTAGCCGACAACTCCACCAGATCCCAAGCCTCATTTTGGTGCAAAGATGTCATTTCATCAACCATGGCCTCTTTCCAGAGTTTTCCATCCTCTTAATCTACTTCTTCCCTCACAGTTTTGGGATCATCATCAGTAATAGATAAAGAAAAATTTGAATAGAAAGAATATGGACTATACCCTTCTAGTTGCCTTCTTTCTTGAGCTGACCTTCTCACAACCGGAGTTTGTGGCTCTTCATCTTCTAATTCATCTTCTGTTGTAGAGTTTGATTCTTCCTCCTTTATCTCAAACTCTATCTTCTCAGGTTCCTTTGGTAGAACGTCATATTTAATAACGTATTTCACCTCTCTAAACACCACATCTTAGCTATACACAACCTTTCTTGTTTTTGGTTTCCAAAGTGTATAACCTTTTAAACCATCCTTATACCTAATAAAGATGCACTTTTCATATTCACTATTCAACTTTTTTCTTTTATCCTTTGGAACATGTACATATGCATCACATCCAAATACCCTCATATGTGAAAGAGAATCTTTCTTACCAATCCATACCTCTTGTGGACCCTTATCCTCCAATGTTGATTAAGGTGATCTGTCGACCAGGTAACATGAACTCTCCACTGGCTCTACCCAAAATTCCTGTCCTAACCTGGCACCACTTAGCATGCTTCTTTCCCTTTCCATCAATGTCTTGTTCATTCTTTCTGAAACTCCATTTTTCTCAGGTGTGTATGGAGTAGTCTTTTGTCGTGCTATGCCATACTTCTTAAAAAATTCTTCAAATTCCTTCTTGCAAAACTCTCCACCTTTATCTGTCATCAACACCTTTATATTCTTCTCTATCTGGTTTTCCACCAGAGCCTTAAATTCTTTAAACCTATCAAAGACTTCAGATTTCTTCCTAAGGAAATATATCCATGTATTTCTTTAGAATTCATCTATAAATGATACATAGTACACAAACTTTCCCAATGATGGAACCAACATAAGTCCAAACACATCACTATGTACAAACTCAAATATTTGTTTCGCCCTATTACCACTAGAGTGGAAACTCACTCGATTTTTCTTCCCATATATACAATTTTCACAAAAATCAAAATCCAGAGAGATATTAGACATACCTTCTACCATACCATTACCATGAAGTATTAGAAATCCCTTCTCTCCAATATGTCCAAGCCTTTGATGCCATATCATGGCCTTTTCTCCAGAGACCACTAGATTTTCTACTCCACTTTCAGGAACCATAGAATTTTTGCACCCATCGATAATAGTGCTACCTTAAATCTTGTACAGAGTTCCAATCCAAACTCCCTGCATCAATACCAGTGCTCCCCAAACCCTCTTGCAGGTATTTTTGTCGAAAACTGTTTTTACACCTGCATCATCCAACTTGCTTACATAAATCAAATTTCTGGCCAATGCAAGAATATGAAGGACACCCAGCAGTGTTCTAATCCTTCCATCTTGTAACTTCAACTTTACTTTTCCATGACCAATGATTCTAGCCTTCTTGTCATCCCCTAATAAGACATCACCACCGTCATATTTCTCATACTTGCATAACCACTCTCTATGTGGAGTGAAGTGAAAGGCTGCACCTGAATCAATCAACCATGCCTCATGATCTACACGTGTACTTGAAGAAGAATCCAAGTACACATCCCCACCTTCATCTGAGGTGGTTTTCGCCTTTGCAGAAGGAGCATCATCATATCCCTTTCCTTTCTCAGGAAATTTAGATTTATAGTCCCTTTTGTAGTGCCCTTCCTTTCCGCATTTCCAACACACCTTTACAAGTTTTTCTAGATATTTAGATCTCCCACTTGAGCACTTATTTTTGTTTATGTTCTAGGACCATCCCCATAGAGACAAGGAATTACCATTCTAGCCCTCCATATTTTTCTATCTCATCTCCTTCAACAACAAGGATGAGACTATTTCATCAAACTACAAGGAAGTTGCATTGCTACCTATTGCAACAACCAGACTATCCCACGGATTTGGTAGAGAACACAACAAACTGATTTACTTATATTCATATAAAATTTTAATATCAACATATGATAACTGGCTTACCATAGTATTAAATGTGTTCAAATGCTCTGTCACCGGGTCTCCATATTTCATCCTTAGGTTATACAACTTTTTCCGTAGGAACAATTTATTCACCAAATACTTAGATTGGTACAAAGTCCCTAACTTGTCCCACAAAGCCTTCACTGAAGCTTCCCCTGATACATTCAAGAATACTAATTTTGAGATGCACCATCCTATTGTGCTCTTTTCCTTCCAATCCAACTTCGTCTAGTCTTCAGCTGACATTTCTGTTGGTTTAGTACCCGGATCTACGGCAATCCACTGATCTTTATCCACCTGCAGATCCTACATCTTGAATTTCCACAACTCAAAACTCTTACCATTAAATTTCTCGATCTCTATCTTTCCACTATATGCCATCTTCTTTCACCACAAGAATAAATCCTGCAGATCTCCCACTGAACAAGGTCCACCACGGGCCCAAGCAAAAACCCCTTAGCAAAAAAGGCATCCCCTTGAAGCCAAAACAACTCGATACCAAATGTAGGTTTTAACCCCGTACAGAAATTAGTTGCATACAAATTCTAAAATTAGAAAATAAACAATGGCAAGAGCATAAAACATAAAACATATATATACAAATATTTTCCCTTGGATCCCAAAACTGGGATTACCAAATTGATTTTTCATTATGTTCCTTTCAATGTTACAATACATATATATACATAACGAAGCATCCATAAACCCTAATCCATTAACCCTAGGTTAGAACATAATCGTAGTTCCCTTGACTAGATCTACAAAATACCATGCAAAGTAAAGTGTCATGCCCAAAACCATGTGCGAAATCCATGCACAAAACCATAGGTAGGTTTGCCCACCTAATATAGGGTCCAAAAAAAATTCCTCGGGTTCTTCCTAGGAACCTATGAAGGGGGGCTAATGCTCCCCTACATACGCCCTATGACCCCCCCACACGTGGGGTAGCCTTGGAAATAATATAACACAACCCAACAATATTAACTAAATGACTTATTTGAACACACGAGTGACACTAAATGGAGTTGGCAGCATTGACCCAAAACCAAAATGGAGGTTCTGAAAACGGTATGATAACCAAAACACAAGCATATTACCCAACCAAATCACCACAGAAATGAAGTGGAAAAGTGTTGTGTTCAAGAGAGACTTGCTTCCATTAGCTAATGGAATACCATGTCTTCCCAATTTCCCCAACCATACTAGTCAATAACTCTTTATGTTTTAACAAGCTTGAGGAGGATAACATGTGTTTGATCTGTAAGTTCATCCTTCAAATGAATCCCTCTTAGTATATTTAATGAAGCCTGAGAAGGAGAGGTTTGGCCTCATGTCTAACAAGTCCATCAATATTTGATGTTTTAACAAGTCCAACAAGGGTGAAACTCGACATCTTTTTCAAGTTTAGAGAGTTTGAATAAGAGGCGAAAAAGAAAACTCCAGATGTCCCTTTTTGTAGATAGTCTCTCAAGTCTGAAAGGGTAGAAAACAATACTCAAGAGAACTTCTTAGCCATGTTTGACTAAGGTATTCTTTTTTCATAGATAGTCTATCTCATTCCAGAAAAAGGTTAAAGTTATACTAAGTAGACATCTTTTCACTTTCTTTAATGTGTTTGAAAATACAAGTGCTCGACAATATTTTCATATTTTAGGAATCCAAAAGGAGTTGAAAGAGGAGTCCACCTAGAGGAACGAATGGTATAAAGTATAGCAATTGGATTTGATCATGATGGAACTGCTCAAAACATGTAAAGGTTAAGAGGTTGGCTAATAATCCCACTCATTGCAGCAGTTCCTCAAGAAAGGGTAAAAACCAAGTGAAAGTGCATGATTGGCCAAGCATATGGTGAATATGGAATGAAAAGGCCAAGGCTCATCTGGAAAAAATGGGCTAATAAAAATGACAATCACGAGGGATAAAATGGGAATGGTTTCATTTTTACAAAATCTTGAAACATGGGAAAGTATGCTTGAAATTTGTTTCATTTTTACACAAGTTTGAAACATGGGGAATTATGCTTGAAATAAGTTTGCATGCCCCAGCATAATGACTCAATTTGAGGTACATTCCCCCCAAATTCATTTCATGCACCGAAGTACACTATTGGGTACTAACAGGTGGATGGAATGAAGGTTCATTTATGAGATCAAGTGAAAGACTCAAATGGGAATTTACGAGATATAACCAAAGACTCAAATTGGAAAGGGGATTCATTTCATTTTTTAACGAGCATGGCACATGAAAAGAACTATTCTCATGACACCTTGTTTCATTTTTTAACGATTTTGACACAGGAAAAGGAACTTTGCTCAAAGGACCTTGTTTCATTTTTTAACAAGCATGACACAAGAAAAGGAACTCTTCTCCAGGAACTTATTTCATTTTTTAGTGAGGTCGACATAGTAAAAGAACTATCCTCATAAGAGCTTGTTTCTTTTTTTAACTAACTTGAAACAAGAAAAGGAACTTTGCTCCGAGGACCTTGTTTCATTTTTTAACAAGATTGAAATAAGAAAATGAACTTTTCTCTAGGAACCTTGTTTTTTTTTAAACGAGCTTGACACAAGAAAAAGAAATTTGCACTGGGAACCTTGTTTCATTTTTTAACGAGCTTGACCCAAGAAAAATAAATCTGCTCTTGAGACCTTGATCATGACCATCAAGAGGTCATGGATTCCAAGAGGTTCTCATCAGATGGGAGAACAACGCTCTGGAAGGGATACATATCAAGGAATCTAATGGAAATATCATACTCCAATGCCCTTAGTAAATGATTTACCATATTGTCTACTAGATCATCAATGGTTGCAGGCATGGAACATGTTGCCACATAATTAATATGTGGTGGGGGAGATACCACTTGCATATGAGGACCATTTACGGAAGCTAGTTGATTGGGAGCCAAATTAGGACCAATGAATAAAATTTTGTCGATAGTCACGATTCTTCCTTCATGTGGGAAACACATTACATGAAAGAGTGAAGATACAAGAGCTCCCATGAAATAAACATAGTCACGCCCAAGGAGTAAATTAAAATCCAAAGGACCTTGGACTACCATCACATCGATATAGACAATCTTTCCTCCTAAAGTAAAATCCAACATATTCTAGGTAATGGGAACACACTTCAGAGAACCTAAATCTTGCTAAGTAGTTGATGACATAATACTAATAGATGTTCCTTCATTTATGATTGTGCTAGGTACGACCTCATTATAAGCATGTACTATGATCTGGAAGGGTATGTAAGGAAGAAGATGATTTCTTATCAGTTGACTCCAATCAAAGGAAGTGACCATACTACTTAGAAGGGGTGCCATGGGAATGAGAGAACTCCCCCCTTGTGTTATGGGAATGGTATAACTATCGTCCACTATTGTGGGAATAGGGAGATTTCCCCCTTGTACTGTGGGAACTGGAGAACTATCCTCTGGTTCATTGGAACCTGAATAAATGAGAAGAACCTGAGTTGTATGAAATTCACTCTCTATGGGAAAGATATGATCAACTGAAGGTGTAATCAAGTTAACCATTATCTCAACCAATGGTTGGTCAAACTCATGGGATTCACATTCAGAGACAGTGGGATTGACTAAAGGTGGATTCTAATCAATCACTTCATCAACTAGTTGAGGATTAGGAGAAATCTTCCAGTAACCAGCTGCAAGTCGTGGTTGAGAAGTTGTAATGTTTTCCAAAACTTTTGAGGCTTCATCCATATAAGGACAAAGGTGAATAGGATGATTCCTTTCACATAAATTACAAGGAAATTTGAATTTAACCTTTTTCCCATGGACCTTATTATCGCTAGTTGAGGGTTTGTCACCAGAATGATTTCATTAAGATGATGACAAAGGCCGATGTGAGCCTGTGGACCCACTTCTAATACCTTGGGAATACTGGGACAATCTCCAAGAAGGTGGTCACCCTTACATAACATGAAAAGGAATTTAAATTTACAAGGTTGATTGAAATATTTGTCCATATTAGTTACGTCCGTAGAAATGTTTTCTTTCTTTCCCCCCTGCATATATTGCTTCTTCTTCATCATCCTTTTCTTCATGTTCTTATTAGCTTCCTAGTTACTAGAATCAAGACTGTCACCAGGTGAAGAGGAAGAATGGGATGAAGAAACAATAGGTGAAGAAGGTAAAGGGTCAAATTTAGGATCAACATGAGGTTGATGTTGTTTAGGTGAAAGATAACTTGGTTAAGAAGTAGTTTGGACATTCAAAACCATAGGGGTCAAAAAATAACCAAACTGGAAAACAAATGGTAAATCTTGGAAGGGACAATGTTGCCATCTAAGGAGCCCCAATATTTCCAAAAGAAGGAAAAGGAACATGATTCTTGTTAGAGGGATTCCCTTGATTTGTAGATTTTGGAACTGTTTCCTTTAGTCTCAACCTAAGATCCACTAAGGAGTTGTTCCACAAGGAGTATGGTGTTATGTGGTCAATTAATTGATTTTTGAAATTAAAGACACAAATAAAACAAAGGGGTAACTAGGCATAAAGTTTTACCAAGCATCCGTGAACTGCAATATGCACCTTGGCGAACTAAGGACTTAATGTACGTGTAGGCAATCTCCCTGAATGTTGTGTTTGGTGTATCATGGTATAAAATGCAACCGAATAAGTTACCTATGGATGGATAACAACCTATAGGGGACTCCCAAAATATATTCGACGGTATGTGGGAGTGCAATCCGTAATAGTTTTGTCTAATGCATAATCATTCAATGAGAGTGTTCCCATATACTTTTCATGCATGGAGTGCCATCCAATATACCTGAAGGTACGCAGAGTATCATCCTATACACTTACATACGTGGAACGAGATATCACCCCGGGATGAAACGTTGGCAAACATTGATAGCTCCTACGCTTAACGATGTCGAAACACGTCTCTGGCCTAGACCTCTAAATGTTTGTGTTAATGTTACAAATGCGTCTTAGGTTAATTAAGGTGAATTTTAGAGATTATCTTGAATTAGATTTCGATTTCAAGGCTCAAAATTCAATGTCACTTGAACACACCTATGATCCAACAAATATGAGAAAAATAACTCTTTTCAATTTCAATGAAAGCTATATAGTGTAGGGAAGAGGTGAAAAAAATGATGCAACAATCAAATATGAAACAATCAAGAGCTTCTGTTATGCTCTTGACCTGCGAGAAATTCCAGAAAACCAAATATGTGAAGAAATACAACCCAAAACATAGAATAAAATAAGAAAAACAACAAGTATTTTATTATTCAGAGATAAAATCAATGTTCACTTGCCTCTTCGAGGGGGAAACCTCCAACATAGAAGAGCTTGATTACAAAATAAGACTCGAAGATCTTTCCCTTCTAACTACAACTATTTATAGAAAAATGACCTTCAATGACCTAATGACTAGTGCTCCTTTGCATAACAAGGGTTAAGCACTTTATTTATCAATTATGGCCTGTTGCAACTAACTATGGTCTCTTTCTTAAATGTGGGTCGACCACCTACAATTATTAGTACAGGACTTATTGACTCCTTAACTAACTATGACTATGACTCAACCCTATTGGGTTTATTACATAAATAAAGGGGTTAGGGTTGGACCCTAACATGCCCTCCCCTATCAAAAGAAGCCTTGTTCTCGAGGTTGAAGCTGTAGAAACTGCTGAAGAATAGTGGTTGGTTCCCAAGTCACATCTTCTAGAGAGGTTTCTTTCCACTTGACAAGGGATTCCTTGATCGTGCGGTCGTGCACATGTCATTCTCGAGTATCGAGGACCTATTCAAGTTGGATCCAGAGTGAACCTTCTTCATCCAATTCAGGTAGACTAGTTTGAATTATGCAATTGTTCCCCGCCACTTTCTTAAGGTATTATACATGGAAGACTGGATGGATTTTTTAAGTTGGTGGTAAGGCCAGCTTGTAGGCTACTACTCCAATGCGTTGAAGTATTTGATAAGGTCCGTAGAATTTTGGAGCTAATTTTTGGCAGCCCTTTTCTTTGAGTGATGTTTACTTATATGGTTGCAGCCACAAAAATACCTAATCCCCTTCTCGAAATGTTCTCTCTGAACGATGTTGGTCTACCTATTACTTCATTCGATTTTGAGCTTGATGGAGATTAGCTTTGAGATGAGCTAGCATGGCTACATATTTCTGTAGGAGTTGATCAACTGCTTGCACCTTAGAGCATCTAGGGATATAAGAAATTGGTGAAGGTGGGAGTTGGCCATACACTTCTTCATATGGATTTATCTTGGTGGCTTCATGATAGTTAGTATTATACCACCATTCATCTAAAGGTAGCCACTGTACCCATTGATGCTGCTTTTCTGAAGTGAAGCACCTTATGTATGTCTCCAAACATTTGTTGACTACTTCAGTTTGACCATCAGTTTGGGGATGATAGGAAGTACTTAGTTGGATTTGGGTGCCTTGTAGTTTGAAAATTTCTTTGCAAAAGTTACTGGTGAAATTTGGGTCACAATCAGACAAAATGGAAGTGGGCATGCCATGCAGTTTGAAGATCTGGTCCATGAAATATTGAGCCACCAAAGCAAGGGTAAATGGGTGGGGTAGAGCAAAAAAATGAGAATATTTAGAAAGTGTGTCCACAACTACCATGATGATTGAATTGTTTCCTGACTTCGAGAGAACAGTAATGAAATCCATAGAAAAATCCATCCAAACAGAGGTAGGGATTGGCAATGGTTGTAAGGTTCTAGGTAACTTGATTGTTTATCTTTTGTGGCATTGACACACATCACATTCAACTACAAAAGTAAGAATGTTAGTTTTCATTCCCATCCAAAAGAAAGAACGACGAGTGCAAGCATAAGTCTTCTAAAAGCCCACATGGCCTGTAGTGGGAGATGAGTGCAACTCTGCCAAAATGTGTGTTTTGAGGGTGGATGTTGGTGATATAACTACTCAATCCTTATAGGGAAGAATCGTATCCATCCAAGAGTAGCCAACTGAGGAATTAGGATCTTCTTTCAAGTTATTAATGAGTTGGGAGAGAAAGGGGTGTGAAAACCATTCCTTGCGGGCTTCTTCAATCCAATATGGTGTGGGAAGAGAGATGGATAGTAGGGTGCTTTCATCCTCAAATTGGCATGATAAAGCACCTGTTACTACATTGTCACGCCCTTTCTTGTAAATTATCTCATAATTGTATCCCAACATTTTGGCCAACCACTTATTTTATTGTGGCGAGGATAGGTGTTGCTCCAAAAAATATTTGAGGCTTTGATGGTCTATGCGGATTTGGAAACGCCACCCCAATAAGTATGGTCGTCACGTACCTACTGCATGTAATATGGCCATCATCTCTTTCTCATAAGTAGATTGTCCCAAATGTTTCCCACTCGGTTGCTGGCTGGTGAAAGCCAAGGGTCGACCTTCCTGCATTAAGACAACACCAATACTAGTAGCTAAAGCATCACATTCAATCACAAAATATTTGGTGAAGTCAAGTAGTGCCAATACTGGAGTGGAACACATGGCCTATTTGAGAGCCATAAACACTTGTTGTGTTGCATCAGTCCAGAGGAATGGATTTTTCTTAAGAAGGTTAGTGGGGGCTCTAGCAATGCAACCAAAATTGCAAACAAATTTTCGATAGTAGCCGGTGAGACCCAAGAAACCCCTCAAACTCTTCAAGGTTTTTGGTTGGGGCCAATCTTGCATTGCCTATATCTTTTTGGGATCAACCCTGATAGCTTCACAACCCACAATGTGTCCCAAATACTGAACTTCTTCCATGCCAAAAGAGCACTTGGACAATTTGACAAATAATTTGTGATTCCGAAGCAATTGCAAGATTAGGTCTACATGTTGAAGATGTTTTCCCCAGGTTAGGCTATAAATGAGAATGTCATCAAAGAAAACAAGGACAAATTTTCAGAGATATGGTTTCAGCAAGTGATTCATGAGGCTTTGAAAAGTAGATGAGGCATTACAGAGACCAAATGGCATGACCAAGAATTCATAATGGCCTTCATGAGTTTGGAAGGCAGTCTTGTGAATATCTACTTCTTTCATGCATATTTGGTGATAGCCAAAGAAAATATCTAGCTTAGTAAAGAATTGAGCACCATTCAGTTCATCAAGCAGATCATCAACAACCAAGATAAGGAATTTGTGTTTGACAATGAGCTTATTGAGGGCCCAAAAGTCTAGACACATGTGCCATTCCCTATCTTTCTTGAGCACCATGACCATTGGTGATGAATAAAGACTAATGTTAGGACAAATAACACCGGCTTCAAGGAGTTCCTTGATGATTTTTTCAATCTCATTCTTTTGGGTGAAAGGATACTAATATGGGAACACATTCAACGGTTTTGCCCATGGGACCAAATTGATGCTATCATCATGTTCCCCTCTAGAGGGTGGAATCTATTTAGGTTTGTTAAATACCTATTGGTGGTGGTTGAAGACCCATTGCATCTCATAATGAATATGAAGAGTAGTGGTTTCTACAGCCTGGATGGCATTAAACTACACGATAATTCCATGATGGCCCTTTTTCAATAACCTTTCCATTCGATGTGCGCTGATGATAGAAGGAGCACCTCCCTGGAGTCCACGAAGTGTATGCATGTGGTCATTCTTCTTAAAGCTCATATATAACTCCTGGAAATCCATTGTGATTGGGCCTAGTGTGTGAATCCATTTAGCACCCAAGACAATGTCACAACCACCCACGTTAATCATAAACATGTGCGTCTTTAGGTGGTAGTCTCCCATCTGAAGTTTAATATTTTCGCAGCAGCCTTCACATTTCATTGTCCCCCCATCAGCAATAAGGACTTGGAAATTAGAAATTTCCCTTACAAAACAATGAGCAACTTCGGCGACTCGTTGATGGATAAAGTTATGAGTGCTACCACTATCAATCAATACTACTACAGGGCAATGCTTAATAAATCCAATGATTTTAAGAGTTTGGGGCGAAGAAATGCTCGCCAAAGAATGTAGCGAGATAACCAGTTCCCCTGGCATAGCTGCAAGTTCAATTTCCTGCTGGGTTTCCTCAACTTCATCCTCTAGTCCCCCAAGGGGTGAGGCTTCCTCCAATGAGTTGTGATTAGTAACGTCAATTTGAAAGAATTTTGGTTCCTTGCATTTATGCCACAGGGAGTATTTTTCATCATAGTACTAGCAAAGTCCTTGTTTTCTTCTTTCAGCCATTTATGTTGGGGACACCTTTTGAACCTTAAGTGTTTGGGTAGGGCCATGAACCTTGGTGGGGCATCCCTTGGCTATGAAATTTGGATGAGTAGACTGGACAGCTAAAGCATGTTCCACTTCGACAGACTTTGTGTAAGTGTCTATCCATGTAGGTGGGTTGTGCATCTAGACATGTGCTTGGATGGCTTATTTGGGACCACTTATAAAACATTCCAAGTAGAATTCATCTCCTAGACCCTCTGTTCAGACAGTCAATGTCCCAAAGGCTACAACGTAGTCTTTTATTGTGTATGTCTGTCAGAGTTTAGTAAGACGACCCAAAAAATTAGATTCTCTATCAAAGCAGTCACAAAGGGATTTTGAGAACACTTGCCAAGTTATGTTCCCGGGATAGCATTTACGATGCCACTACCATCATTGCCATCTCTCTTGGTCTAAGTAAAGGGATCCCACACGTAGTTTAGTTGGATCATTACGGATATCATTCAAAATGAAATATTGTTCCATTTGTGCTACCCATACTACCAGATTAGAGCCATCAAATTTATATATGTCCAGCTTGGGTGGTCGAGGGTGGGAATGTTGGTGATTTCCATGGAATTGAATATGATGGTTAGATTCTCCTTCAAGGTGTTCATCAATACCATGTGCCTTCGGATGTAACCCCGGCGTGCTCGTATTAATTGTGCAATGAATTGTGTAATTTTTTGCATCTCTTCCTGGAAAGAATCCAACTTTTTTTCAAGGCGCTCGATCTTCTCGTTGGCCATGACTTGAGCTCTAGCTTCTACCATACATAGATCTTGGTTGCTTGACGTCACTTTGAAAACATTTGGGACTGCCAAAAAACTAAAGCTGACAAGTGAATGGTACCACTGTGATCAGCTTGTCATCCTAAATCTTATGGGCCAAGTCTTTTGTAAGCATCTTGGGAAGGCCTCAGACTTTTTTTTTTTAACTCTAAATAGAGTTTTACTCCCTGTTGATCAATATTGTAGTGGCCAATTTTCATAAAACTTGATCCTGCCCAATGTCGTGTGAAAATCGGGCCCAGACTATAGCAGCCACAAGCCTTACTGCGAAATGGATCAAATCTTCTTGCGAAACCCCAACAGCTGAATGTGAGTTGGACTGTGGTGACAGAACCCCAACTGGCGGTTCTGATTGGTGCGATGAAAACAGAACCCCAACTACTAGATTTGAATGGTACTGTGGTGGTAGAACCCCAACTGGTGGATTTGATTATGGCAACAACAACAGAACCCAAACTTCTAGATCTGAATCATACTGCGGTGGTAGAACCCCAACTGGTGGATCTGATCTTGTAAATAAGATAATGAGTGATCTTCAGAGAGTCAAGGGAACTATGGTCACAAAGGAGTGTCAGGTGCTATAGATCGCAATATACATAAGGGTCCAACAATAGTACTCGGCCCAATCTTTCAAGGCACTAACTAAGGAGGATCAACCGTATCGTTAGTCGTACTACCCGACTACCCTATCGTACGCGCAAGTAATATCCCCAAGCACTATGCTCAGTGTACTATAGTAGCAAGATGATCAGCGATTTATCTAAGGTGAGGTTTCAAGTGAGAATAGGGGCTTCTGATATACCCATAGGGTATGTGGAAGGTATTCTATGCACAATTATGTCTAATGCGCTACTACTCGAAGGGGTACCCACAGGGGTTACAAGGGAGTCCAACAAGCGTGACCACCTCTTGTATATCCTACGTGCATGCCTCCCCAAATCTGTAGGTTTATGTGCTCAATGATAGATCTCGTGGTTTAAAGACATTGAAATACGTCTCTAGCCTAAAAAAAATTCTGACAAAAATGGAGGTACCACCAGCCCTTGAAAGTGCTCTGAAACCACTTGTTATTCTCTTGACCTGTGAGAAATTCCAGAATACCAAATATGCGAAGAAATACAACCCAGAACATAGAATAACATGAGAAAAACAACAAGTATTTTATTATTCAGAGATAAAATCAATGTTCACCTACCTCCTCGAGGGGGCAACCTCCAATAGAGTAGAGCTTGATTACAAAATAAGACTCGATGATCTTTCCCTTCTAACTATGACTATTTACAGCTAAATAACCTTAAACAACCTAACGAATAGTGGTCCTTTGCTTAACAAGGGTTAACCACTTTATTTATTAATTATAGCCGATTGCAACTAATTGTGGTCCCTTTCTTAAATGCAGATCAACCACTTACAACTATTAATATCGGCTTTATTGACTCCTTAACTAACTATGACTATGACTTGGCCCTATTAGGTTTATTACATAAATAAAGGGGTTAGGGTTGGACCCTAATAGCTTCCTAACTAGATCTTTCAATTTCACTATTCCAATTCAATTGAAAGCATTAAAAGATGCCAAACCATGCAACGTAATCTATGCATAATTCCCCTAAAAACTATGCAAATGTAATCTATACACAATTTCCTTTCCTACTATGAAAATGAGAATTTTAACTGTGAAAATGTGATCTATGCAAGAGAATTCTTCAAAACAAGCACACGAGGATTCCAATATATAATCTGAGATTTCATGAATAGAGGACTCAAACTGAAATTGGGTGAAATTTTCAAAAATCAAAAGAGATGACACTCAAAGGCGATTAACACTCATACACAATTCAACCCCACCCCCCCCTCCCCCCACCCCCCCCCTCACCTCGACGATTGAGGGGGAATTTCGTTTTCAAAAATGAAAGCAAAAACCGCAATTTCACACACAAAACCCTAGATGCAAATGCAAAAAAAAAATATTTTCAACACACTTAAGTTTCGAAATGAATAAAAACTAATATGCAAAAGTTTAATCACGGATTCAAATTCACTCTTTAGAATGAGGACTAGAACAATAATTCATCCAAGCGGTCAATGACCAAACAAAATCAGTTTGCAAGCGACAAAATGACAAGAACAGAGAAAAATTCAAATTAATTCTTACCAAAGGAAATCAAACACAAATGCAAACCAAATGGAGGCTTTAGAGAGACTACAAGACACTCAATACTTGGGGAAGGTCAGCTGGAAGTAGGTTGATCAAAGAGACACCCAAAAACAAGGGCAAATTTTGGGCAAAAATAGTGGCCAACACTAGTGCAGAAGAGGCATCAGTGCTTTGCAACACTAGTACAGAGTGGGCCTAGGTGAGGTGCAACGCTCTGTCAAAGGCACTGGGGAAGCGTTGGTCTAGGGATAGATGGTTCCGACACAAAAATTGAAAAAGAGACTCAATGAAGTGATTTCCTAGGTATGTTCTTGGTTGGGTAAAGAAGCAAAGGTATATCAAAGAGGTAATCTAACACAATGGAAAAAGTAACCACCAAGGGAATACACTGATCCCCAGTGGAGTTGCCAATTTGTTATATGAGATTTAAGATTGCAGACAAAAGTGTCTCCCCTAGGTTTGGTTGCTAACCTAAAACAATAGAGAGACAAGGAACCCGATTCTTTCCTTAAAATAAATAGATGAATAAATGAAGCCTACCTGGAATCCTTCGTAAGCTTTGCTCCTTTTCTAGCTTAGATGCTCCAATTCTAGCTCTGATTGCCAAAATTAGAACCTTCATAGTCAGATAACACAAGCCAAGAAACTATGATATCTATGCAGTATCATCTAAATACTCTATTCAATAGATCAACATGGTATTGAAATACATTAAATAACAACATCACATATAGGAAAATAGAGAATTTTTTGCATTAATATAAATGGAAGGAGTTTACAACCATAAATAGATGTTGATCTTGTAGAGGAGATCCTCCAAGCTAACTTGTCCTTCCTTATCACAATGTGCACCTCCAATCATCCTAAATGCATGAAATGAAACCTCTCACAACAACACCATAAGGGTAGAATCACTCTCCAAAATCCAACCTCTTTAATATGGAAGGTTGTAAAGATATAGATGAGTGGGGTAAGTTGGGAGTTCTTATCCATTTACCAATCTAAGGTTCCGGATCCACCTTTTATGGAAGGATGGGATCAAAGGATAGGGGATGGAACCTCAAAAGTAGGGTAGGATAGGATCCAGATGTTTTATCTGAGGTAAATGGTTGGAACAAATTCTAGAAGTTTCTAGAAGAAGAATTTTCTCGAATTTCTCTCTTTTTCTTGAAAGTCTAGAAACAACATAGGTGCAAAGGGAAGAAACATGTAGGCCAATGTTGTCCAACAAGAGACCAAGGACCATTGGTCCTAAAATTGGCTCAAATGATGCAGTTTCAGGAAGAAACTCTAAGGAATGCAAGATACATGCTTAGGGCTTTGTGAAAGATGATGACAAGGGGGAATAAGATGTTGATTGATCCCATTAGGAGACCTATTGATAGGATGTGACAAAATGGCCTATAACAAATCCTATAACCTCTAGTGCAAACCAAGTGTCTTACTATTGGAACACATATGTTTCTTATTAACTATAGGCTTCGCAGATATATTTAACATGACATGGTTTCAACATTGGAGGAGGGGGTGGGGCACATGGCCCCATCCCCCTTCATATCACATACAACACGACCATAGTGCAAGGGTGGAGGGGTTGGGCAGTTAAACCCTGGCTCCAAGTCTTATCTATTGGAACAGAACCATTGATGGAGGGCTCGATGAAGAGCATTGGCGCGTGGCCCAAGCCTACGGCCACATGGTTTATAATGTGACTAGGGGTAGAGTACTCGCTGGCATGTGGCCTTTGGTCATGCCCCTAGCCATATTTCCTACCATATGACTGTGAAAAGGGGAAGTAATTGGGCATGTGGTGCCCAACTAATTGTTCGATAGATTGCACTTGTTGCAGCAAAAATCGTGCAAAAAACACGTTAAATTGTCGCTCAATGGACCTACCAAAGGACGAGTTCATTGCCTAATTAGCCAATTTGGTCATTTTGCAAGATAGATAGCAAAGAAATGGAAAAGGAGGCCCAACTTGGTCATTTTTCAATCTTTTTGAGCCTAGGAAGAGTTTATACAGGGTTTTTGGGTGTTTTGGACACAATGGTAGCATTATTTTTGGGATTTGAGCATTTCATATTGATGTAATTTACATTTTTAGCATATAAAGGGACAACATTGGAAGCTAGACCCGAAGACGTAGGCCAGTAGGGGTGAACTCTGTCATCAAATTGTTGTTTGTGTGATGCCACATATGGTATATCTTTCTCTAGTTATATCTGCAAAATTTTACTAAAATCAATAAGCTTATGTGATTTTGTAAACTGATGCATTGCCCAAAGACATAAGCCAGCTTACAATTTTTTTCAAGAAACCTTCAAGTTTTTAATTTCAGATCAAGCACATAAGCCAAGAAGATTTCCCTTGGCATTATACGTCCAAGACCAGGTGGCTCAATGAAGGTGAGAAAAACATAAAATTCTTTCACAAATCGATGATCGATCATCAAAATATCCTTGCTTAAGTGCATCAATGATTATTGAAAGAGAGTTGGTCAGTTACTAGTTGGTGCTCATGTCGGCGCAAATACAAATTTATAT
>APFE031474333.1:218451-249970 GCA_000404065.3 Pinus taeda
ATTACTATTGTCGTTGTATCCCTTATTGTTATTATTGTGCCCCTATTGTCCCCATATTGTTATTATTGTGCCCCATAGAATCCCTCTATTGTTATTCTTGTGCCTTTATATTATTGTTGTTAGGTCGGCTTGGTTATAATGTGACCTTGTAGATTCATATATATAGAAAGGAGGTTTTGTCATTTGAATCATCCAAGAATTGTTCATTTGTGTAATGTAAAGGAGGTTGCCTCCAATGATTGATAACCATAAAGAGAATGTTTAGATTCCATCTATTGAAAATTTTTCTCCTCAATATTTAGATTATTTGAGGAAGATATAATACTTGACAAGAGAATCGCGTAGAGGCAATGTGGAGTATCTTCAAGTGGGGCCTAAAGGTACCAATACAAGTAAAGAAAGGTGGATTGAGATCGGGAAAGTGAGGGAGTTGTACCCTCACTTACTTGTAGACTTTTGGTTGTCCAAAATATTCCAGTGGGGAGGAATGATCCAGGTGATCAAAATATGCTCAAAAATCAAAGTGCTCAAATTGCTCAAAACTAGTGCCAAATCATAGATATTGTCATTATAATTTGAACAACGCATGTATCACCTCAATTTGAAACCATATGTGAAATTTACTGCGTTATGAAGTTTTTTGAAAACAATTAAAAAGTCAACTTGCAGGGCTGATTGGGCTACCGATTAGGAAAGTTGTACAAGTGACGTGACGCTAATCTCAACAACTCACTGGGTGGTACAGTGTGTAGTACAGACCAATCCCATGCTACCACGTGGTAGGTCTACAAGGTTGGGTGGCATATTTTTATAGATCATTTTTGTTTGGGTGTGGCCAATTAGGAGGTACCACGTGGCCCTTGCGACTTGAAAAAGAAATTGTTAGGGGTCTGACAAACCTGGCAGGGGTCAACCCCATTATATGAGATTTAAGATTGCAGACAAAAGTATCTCCACTAGCTTTGGTGGCTAACCTTGAACAACAGAGAGACAAGGAACCCAATGCTTTCCTTAAAGTAAATATATGATAGAATGAAGCCTACTTAGAATCTGTCACAAACTTCACTCCTTCTTTAGCTTGGATGCTCCAATTCCAGCTTCGATTTCCAAAATTAGAACCTGCACAGTCAGATAACACAATCTAAGAAACTAAGAGATCTATGCAGTATCATCTAAATACTTTATTGAATATATCAACATGGTATTGAAATATATGAAATAACAATGTCCATATAAGAAAACAAATAATTATTTGCATCAATATAAATGGAAGGAGTTTACAACCATAAATACATGTTGATCTTATAGAAGATCTCCTCCAGGTTGACCTGTCCTTTCCTTGTCACAATGTGCATCTCCAATCATTTTAAATGCATTAAATAAAACCTCTCACAACAACAAAATAAGGGTAGAATCACTCTAGAAAATCCAACTTCTTGGATATGGAAGGTTGTAAATATATAGAGGAGTGGGGTAAGTTTGGAGTTCTTATCCATTTACCAATCTACCTTTGATGGGAGGATGGGATCAAAGGATAAGGGATGGAAACTCCAAAGTAAGGTAGGATAAGATCTGAATGTTTTATCTGAGGTAAATGGTTGTAACAAATTCTGAAAGTTTCTAGAAGAGGAAGCTTCCAAAATTTCTCTCTTTTACCCGAATTTCTAGAACCAATGTAGGTGCAAAGGGGATAAAATTGTAGGTGATCAATGCAAGCCACAATGGAGCAACCTGTAGGTGAATGTTTTCCAACAAGAGGCCAGGTAGCGTTGGTCCTAAAATTGGCTTAGATGATGCAGTTTTAGGCAAAAACTATGGGGAATGAAAGAGATATGCTTAGGGATTTGTGCAAGATGATGAAAAGGGGGAATAAGATGTTGATTGATCCTATTAGGAGGCCTACTAATCGGATCTAAAAAAATGGCCTATAGCAGATTTCTCCCTAAAGCAAAAAGTCAAAAATGATGACTAGTGGCTGAAGTGCTTTACCTTGTGACAAGTCGAGATCAAGAACAACCGGCGATCTTCATCTATTACAATACATTTTCATCATGACATTTTTGTTGCTAAGGGATGCATACCCATACTCAAAACATGAGCTAACATAACATGTACAATGATCAAAAGAGGCATCCACATATGAAAAATATTGGACCCATGACTAGATGATTGTTTGTACTGTCATGGCCATCATACATTGTGATCTATGTATAACTCCTTAAATTGCAACCCGGATGGACGCAACTATATTTGGGGTCTTTTATCTCCTTCGCATGACCAACCAATGTACGAGTCTAACAATGTGAATCAATGAGATGAGGTCAAAAATGATAGACACCATTTGATTACTAGTCGATGATGTAATTTGTTAATAGATGCGAGAGAAATCACCAATGATGTTAATGGCTCTCAAGGTACTACATTACAATTCATACAGTGAACCCCACACTAACCCCATACTTGAACACAATCTCTACAACCAAATTGCTTCATTGCTTGCATGAGTGGATGCCATGTAGTTTACCTCTATAGTTGAAAGTGCCACTACAGATTGCCTCTTACCCATCCAACCGATTGCACCTCCAAATAGGTTAAACACATATCCACTTGTAGATATTCTCTGATCCAGATCTCAAGCCCAGTCTACATCAACAAATCCACGGATGTCCAAAACTCTATCCATTCCTGGTCTTTCTTGGTAGCACAAAACATAATCACTAGTGCCACGCAAATACCT
Source organism: Pinus taeda (assembly GCA_000404065.3). Lineage (NCBI taxonomy): Eukaryota > Viridiplantae > Streptophyta > Pinopsida > Pinales > Pinaceae > Pinus > Pinus taeda. The sequence goes on from APFE031474333.1 coordinate 221,189, forward strand.
GGAAACCCGCTTCACTTTTGTCCAATGCTCCTTCCCTGGTTTTGACATAAAGCTTCTCAATATTCCCATTGTATGTGCAATGTCTGGTCTAGTACAGACCATTGCATACATCAAGCTACCGAATGCACTTGCATATGGAACACATGACATGTCATATTCCTCTTCTTTTGTCTTAGGACACTGTTTAGTAGATAACTTTACACCTACAGGAATAGGAACTTTCACTGGTTTACAATCTTGCATATTAAACCTCTACAGTATTGTCTCAACATACTTCCTCTGGTTTAACCAAATATTCCTCTTTGACCAATCTCATTTAATTTCCATGCCCAAAATATAGTTTGCATCACCAAGATCTTTCATGTCGAATTTGGAGGACAATTGGGTCTTTAAATCCTGGATAATTTCTTTGTCATTTCCAACCAGAAACATATCATCCACATACAAGACTAGATAAATAACATGTTCACCAATTAATTTAAAATACGTACAATGATCTACTTTGCTTCTAGTGAAGCCAAGTCCCCGTATAAATGTATCAAATATCTAATACCACAACCTTGATGATTGTTTTAACCCATACAAATACTTTTTTAACATGCATACCAGTTCTTTCTTACCCTTCACCGCAAATCCTTCAGGCTGCTTCATGTAGATCTCTTCTTCTAGATCCCCATGAAGAAATGTTGTCTTCACATCCATCTACTCTACCTCAAAATCAAAAGCAGCAACAACAGATAAAAATAATCTAATAGAAGATACCTTGGCAACAGGAGAAAAAATATCACCAAAATCAATTCCCGACACTTGGGAATAACCTTTTTCTACCAATCGACATTTTTATTTATCCACCTTTCCTTCTGCATTCATCTTCTTTTTTAATACCCATTTGCTACTAATGTGTTTCATTCTAGCCGAAAACTCCACTAGATCCCAAGCTTCATTTTGGTGCAAAGATGCCATTTCATCAACCATGACCTCTTTCCAGAGTTTTCCATCCTCTGAATCTACTTCTTCCCTCACAGTTCTAGGATCATCATCAATGATAGATAAAGAAAAATTTGAACAGAAAGAATATGGACTATACCTTTCTAGTTGCCTTCTTTCTCGAGCTGACCTTCTCACAAGCGGAGTTTATGGCTCTTCATCTTCTGATTCCTCTTCTGTTGTAGAGTATGATTCTTTCTCCTTTATCTCAAACTCTATCTTCTCAAGTTCCTTTGGTAGGACTTCATGTTTAATAACATATTTCACCTCTCTAAACACCACATCTTGGCTATACACAACCTTCCTTGTTTATGGATTCCAAAGTGTATAACCTTTTAAACCATCCTTATACCCAATAAAGATGCACTTTTCATATTTACTATCCAACTTTTTTATTTTCTCCTTTAGAACATGTACATATGCATCACATACAAATACCCTCAGATGTGAAAGAGAAGCTTGCTTACCATTCCATACCTCTTGTGGGTCCTCCAATGCTGATGAAGGTGATCTGTTGACCAGGTAACATGCAGTCTCCACCGACTCTACCCAAAATTCATGTCCTAACCCGGCACCACTAAGCATGCTTCTTGCCCTTTCCATCAATGTCTTATTCATTCTTTCCACAACTCCATTGTTCTTAGGTGTATATGGAGTAGTTTTCTGTCGTGTTATGCCACACTTCTTACAAAACTCTTCAAATTCCTTTTTGCAAAACTCTCCTCATTTATCTGTCATCAACACCTTTATCTTCTTCTATCTAGTTTTCCACCAACACCTTAAATTCTTTAAACCTATCAAAGACTTCGGATTTTTTCATGAGGAAATATATCCATGTATTTCTTGAGAAGTCATCTATAAATGATACACAGTATACAAACTTTCATAGTGATGGAACCGACACAGGTCCAAACACATCACTATGTACAAGCTCAAATATGTGTTTCACCCTCTTACCATCAAAGGGGAAACTCACCCAATTCTACTTCCCATATAAACAATTTTCATAGAAATCAAAATCTAGAGAGTTATTAGACATACCTTATACCATACCATTACCATGAAGTATTAGAAGGTACTTCTCTCCAATATGTCCAAGCCTTTGATGCCATAGCATGGCCTTTTCTCCACAGACCACTAGATTTTCTACTCACTTTCACGAACCATAGAATTGTTGCACCTATCGATAACAGTGCTACTTTGAAGCTTGTACAGAGTTCCAATGCAAATAGTGCTCCCTGAACCATCTTGTATGTATTTTTCTCGAACACTGTTTTTACACCTACTTCATCCAGCTTGCTTACAGAAATCATATTTCTGGCCAATTCAAGAATATACAAAACACTGGGAAGTGTTCTAATCCTTTCACCTTGTAACTTCAACTTGACTTTTCCACAATCGATGATTCCAGCCTTCCTGTCATGCCCTAAGAAGACATCACCACCATCATATTTCTCATACTCACAAAACCACTCTCAATGGGAAGTGAATTGTAAGGACGCACTTGAGTCAATCAACCATGCCTCATGATCTACATGTGTACTTGAAGAAGCCAAGTACACATCCCCACCTTCATCTGAGTTGGTTTTTACCTCTGTAGAAGGAGCATCATCATATCCCTTTCCTTTCTCAGGAGCTTTAGATTTACAATCCCTTTTGTAGTGCCCTTCCTTTTCGCATTTCCAACACACCTTTACAAGTTTTTCTGGAGATTTAGATCTCCCACTGGAGGACTTATTTTTGTTTATGTTCTGGGACCATCCTTGTACAGAAAAGGCATTACCATTCGAGCCCTCCATATTTTTCTATCTCATCTCCTTCGACAGCAAGGATGAGACTATTTCATAAAACAACAAGGCAGTTGCATTGCTACCTATTGCAACAACCAGACTATCCCATGAATTTGGTAGAGAACACAACAAACTGAATTACCTATCTTCAGCTGAAATTTCAATATCAACATATAATAACTGGCTTACCACATTATTAAGTGCATTCAGATGCTCTGTCACCGAGCCTCCATCTTTCATCCTTAGGTTATACAACTTTTTCTGTAGGAACAATTTATTCACCAGAGACTTAGATTGGTACAAAGTCCCTAACTTGTCCCATAAAGCCTTCGTCCAAGCTTCCCCTAATACATTCAAAAATATTGATTCTGAGACACACAATCCTATTGTGCTCTTTGCCTTCCAATCCAACTTCGCCTAACCTTCAGTTGACATTTATATTGGTTTAGTACCTGAATCTACCGCAATCCACTAATATTTATCCACCAGCAGATCCTCCATCTTGAGTTTCCACAACTCAAAACTCTGACCATTAAATTTATTGATCTCTATCTTTCCACTACTCTCCATCTTCGTTCACTACTAGAATCAATCTCCCATTGAACAGGGTCTACCACAGGCCCAAGCAAAAACCCCTCAGCAATAAAGGCATCCCCTTGAAGCCAAAATAACTCTGATACCAAATGTAGGTTTTAACCCTGTCCAAAAATTAGCTACATACAAATTCTAAAAACAGAAAATAAACAATGACAAGAGCATAAAACATAAAATAGATATACACAGAGATTTTCCCCTAGATCCCAAAACCGAGACTACCATATTGATTTTTCATTATGTTCCTTTCAATGTTACAATACATATATATACATGACGAAGCATCCATAAACCCTAATCCATTAACCCTAAATTAAAACATAACCGTAGTTCGCTTGACCGGATCTACAAAATATCATGGAGAGTAAAATGTGATGCCCAAAACCATGTGCAAAATCCATGCACAAAACCATAGGTAGGTCCCCTCACCTAATATGAGGTCCAAAAAAAAAATTCCCGAGGTGTTGCCTCGGAACCCATGAAGGGAAGCTACTGCACCCCTACATACCCCCTATGACCCCCCGGCACATGCGGTAGTCTTTAAAATAATATAACACAACCAAACAATATTAACTGAATGACTTATCTTGAACACACCAGTGACACTAAATGGAGTTGGCAACGTTGACCCAAAACCGAAATGGAGGTTCTGAAAACGGTATGATAACCAAAATACAAGCAGATTACCCAACCCAACAGCCATGGAGATGAAGTGGAAAAGTGTCGTGTTCAAGAGTGACTCGCTTCTACTAGCTAATGGAATACCCTATCTTCCCAATTTCCCCAACCATATTGGTCAGTACCTCTTTATTTTTTAACAATCTTGAGGAGGATAACATATGTTTGATCTATAAGTTCATCCTTCGGATGAATCCCTCTGACTATATTTAATGAAGCCTGAGAAGGATATGTTCGGCCTTGTCATGTCTAACAAGTCCATCAATGTTTTATGTTTTAACGAGTCCAACAAAGGTAAAACTCAACATCTTTTTTAGGTTTAGAGAGTTTGAAAAAGAGGCGAAAAAGAAAAATCTAGATGTCCCTTTTTGTAGATAGTCTCTCAAGTCCGAAAAGGTAGAAAACAATACTCAAGATAACCTCTTAGCCATGTTTGAATAAGGTATTCCTTTTTCATAGATAGTCTATCTCATTCTAGAAAAGGGTTAAAGTTATACTAAGTAGACATCTTTTTATTTTATTTAGCGTGTTTGAAAAGACAAGTGCTCAAAAATCTTTTCATATTTTTGGAATTTGAAAAGAGCTGAAATAGGAGTCCACCTAGAGGAACGAGTGGTATAAAGAATAGCAACTGGCTCTGATCATGATGGAACTACTCAAAACACGCAAAGGTTAAGAGGCTGGCTAACAAGCCCACTCATTGCGGCGGTTCCTCAAGAAAGGGTAAAAACCAAGTGAAAGTGTATGATCGACCAAGCAGATGGTGAATATGGAACGAAAAAACCAAGGCTCATATGGAAAAAGCGGGCTAATAAAAAATGGAAATCATGAGGGATAAAATGGGAATGGTTTCATTTTTACATAAGCTTGAAACATGGGAAACTATGCTTGAATTTTTTTTCATTTTTACACAAGTTTGAAACATGGGAAATTATGCTTGAAATAAGTTTGCATGCCCCCAGCATAATGACTCAATTCGAGGTACATTTCCCCAAAATTCATTTCATGCACCGAATTAGACTATTGGGTACTAACAGGTGGATGGACTGAAGGTTCATTTACAAGATCAAGTGAAAGACTCAAATGGGAATTTACGAGATCTAATCAAAGACTCGAATTGGAAAGGGGATTTGTTTAATTTTTTAATGAGTTTGGCACATGAAAAGAACTATTCTCATGACACCTTGTTTCATTTTTTAATTAGTTTGACACAAGAAAAGGAACTTTGCTTGAAGGACCTTGTTTCATTTTTTAACAAGCTTGATACAAGAAAAGGAACTCTTCTCGAGGAACCTATATCATTTTTTAACGAGGTCGACATAGTAAAAGAACTATCCTCATAAGAGCTTGTTTCATTTTTTAACTAGCTTGACACAAGAAAAGGAACTTTGCTCCATGGACTCTGTTTCATTTTTTAACGAGCTTGAAATAAGAAAAGGAACTTTTCTCTGGGAACCTTGTTTCATTTTTTAATGAGCTGGACAAAAGAAAAATAAATCTGCTCTAGGAACCTTGTTTCATTTTTTAACGAGCTTGACACAAGAAAAAGAAATCTACTCTGAGACCTTGTTCATGACCACCAAGCGGCCATGGCTTCCAAGAGGTTCTCATCAGATGGGAGAACAATGCTTTGGAAGGGATACATATCAAGCAATCTTGGAAAGATCATACTCTAATGCCCCTAGTAAATGATTTACCATATTGTCTACTAGATCTTCAATGGTTGTGGGCATGGAACAGGTTGCCACATAATTAATATAATTAATATATGGTGGGGGAGATACCACTTGCATATGAGAACCATTTAGGGAAGCTGGTTGATTGGGAGCCAAATTAGGACCATTGAATAAAAGGTTGTTAATAGTCACGATTCTTCCTTCATGTGGAAAACACATCACACAAAAGAGTGAAGAGACAAGAGATCCCATGATATAAACATAGTCATGCCCAAGGAGTAAATTAAAATCCAAAGGGCCTTGGACTACCATCGCATCGATATAGACAGTCTTTCCTCCTAAAGTAAAATCCAACATATTCTAGGTAATGGGAACAAGCTGCGAAGAACCTAAATCTTGCCAAGAAGTTGAGGACATAATAGTGACAGGCGTTCCTTCATTTATGATTGTGCTAGGTATGACCACATTATGAGCTTGTACTATGAGTTGGAAGGGCATGTAAGGAGGAAGATGATATCTTATCAGTTTACTCCAATCAAAGGAAGTGACCACACCACTTAGAGGGGGTGCTATTGGAATGACAGAACTTCCACCTTATGTTATGGGAATGGTATAACTACTCTCCAGTATTATGGGAATAGGGGGATTTCCCCCTTGTTCCGTGGGAATTGGAGAACTATCCCCTGGTTCATTGGAACCTGAATAAATGAGAAGAACTTGAGTTGAATGAAATTCACTCTCTATGGGAAAGGTACGATCAACCGAAGGCGGAATCGATTCAACCATTCTCTCAACCAATGGTTGGTCAGACTCATGGGATTCACGTTCAAAGACAGTGGGATTGACTAGAGGTGGATTCTAATCAATCACTTCATCAAATAGTGGAGGATTAGGATAAATATTTTGGTAACCAGCTGCAAGTCATGGTTGAGAAGCTGTAAGGTTTTCCAACACTTCTGAGGCTTCATCCATATAAGGAAAAAGGTGAATAGGATGTTTCCTTTCTTATAAATTACAAGTAAATTTGTCTTTACCCTTTTTCCCATGGGCCTTACTATTGCTAGTTAAGGGTTTGTCACCAGCATGATCTCATTAAGATGACAAAAAAGGCCAATGTGAGCATGTGGACCACACTTCTAATGCCTTGGGAATACCAAGTCAATCTCAAGAAGGTGGTCACCCTTACATAACATGAAAGAGAATTTAAATTTACAGGTTTGATTGAAATAGTTGTCGATATTAGTTGCATCCATAGAAATGGTTGCTTGCTTGCCCCTTTGCTTATATTGCTTCTTCTTCTTCATCATTTTCTTCTTCTTCTTCTTAGCTTCCTAGTTACTAGAATCAAGACTTTCATTAGGTGAAGAGGAAGAATGGGATGAAGAAACAATAGGTAAAGAAGGTAAAGGGTTAAATTTAGGATCAACATGAGGTTGATGTTGTTCAGGTGAAGAAGAACTCGGTTGAGAAGCACTTTGGACATTCAAAACCATAGGGGTCAAAAATAACCAAACTGGCAAACCAATGGTAAATCTTGGAAGGGACAACGTTGCCATATAAGGAGCCCAATATTTCCAAAAGAAGGAAAAGGAACATGATTCTTGTCAAAGGGATTCCCTTGATTGGTAGACTTTGGAACATTAGTCTCAACCTAAGATCCACTAAGGAGTTGTTCCACGAGGAGGGTGGTGTTTTGTGGTCAATTAATTGATTTTAGAAATTCAAGACACAAAAAAAACAAAGGGGTAACTAGGCATAAAGTTTTACCAAGCATCTGTGAACTACAATATACACCTTGGCGAACCAAGGACTTAACGTACGTGCAGGCAATCTCCCTGAATGTTGTGTTCGGTGTATCATGGTATAAAAGGTAATCGACTCAGTTACCTATGGATCGATGACAACCTATGGGGGTCTCCCAAAATATATTAGATGGTACATGGGAGTATAGTCCGTAGTAGTGTTGCTTAATGCATAATTGTTCGGTGAGAGCATTCCCATATACTTTTCATGCGTGGAGCATCATCCTATACCCGAAGGTACGCAGAGTACAATCCTATACACTTACATATGTGGAATGAGATATCACCCCGGGATGAAACATTGGCAAACAATGACAACTCCTACGCTTAACGATGTCAAAACACGTCTCTAACCTAGACCTCTAAATATTTTTGTTAATGTTACAAATGCGTCTTAGGTTAATTTAGGTGAATTTTAGAGTTTATCTTGAATTAGATTTTGATTTCAAGGCTCAAAATTTGATGTCACTTGAACACACCTATGATCCAACTAATATGAGAAAAATAACTCTTTTCAATTTTGATGAAAGTTATTTAGTGTAAGGAAGAGTTGCAAATAATGATGCAGCTATCAAATATGCAGCAAACAAGAACTTATGTTATGCTCTTGACCTGCGAGAAATTCCAGAATACCAAATATGTGAAGAAATACAACCCAGAACACAGAATAAAATGAGAAAAACAACAAGTATTTTATTATTCATAGATGAAAGCAATGGTCACTTGCCTCTTCGAGGGGGCAACCTCCAATAGAGCATAGCTCGATTACAAAATAAGACTCGATGATCTTTCCCTTCTAACTATGACTATCTATAGCTAAATGACTTTCAACAACCTAACAACTAGTGGTCCTTTGCATAACAAGGGTTAACCACTTTATTTATTAATTATGGCCCATTGCAACTAATTGTGGTCCCTTTCTTAAATGCGGGTCAACCACTTATAATTATTAATATAGGCTTTATTGAATCCTTAACTAAGTATGACTATGACTCGACCATATTAGGTTTATTACATAAATAAAAGGGTTAGGGTTGGACCCTAACATGCCCTCCCCCATCAAAAGTAGCCTTGTCCTCAATGCTGAAGTTGTGGAAAATGCTGAAGAATAGTGGCTAGTTCTCAAGTCGCATCTTCTGGAGAGGCGTATTTCCAATTGACGAGGAATTCTTTGATTGTGTGGCCACGCAGATGTTGTTCTCGAGTATCGAGGACCTATTTAGGTTGGAGCTAGAGTGAAACTTCTTCGTCCAATTCAAGTAGACTGGTTTGAATTCTGCAATTTTTCCCCACCACTTTCTTGAGGCATGATACATGGAAGACTAGATGATTTTTTGAAGTTGGTGGCAAGGCCAGCTTGTAGGCTACTGCTCCAATGTGCTAAAGTATTTGATAAGGTTCGTAGAATTTTGGAGCTAATTTCTAGAAACCATTTTCTTTGAGCAATGTTTTCTTATATGGTTGCAGTCGCAGGAATACCTGATCCCCCTCTTGAAGTGTGCGCTCTGAACGATGTTGGTCTGCCTGTTGCTTCATTCAATTCTGAGCTTGATGGAGATTATCTTTGAGATGAGCTAGCATGGTTTCACGGTTCTATAGGAGTTGATCAAGTGCTTGCACCTTAAAGCATCCAAGGATATAAGAAATAGGTGAAGGTGGGAGTTGGCCATACACTGATTCATATGGAATCATCTTGGTGGATTCATGATAGTTAGTATTATACCACCATTCAGCTAAAGGTAGCCACTGTACCCATTGATGTTTATTTTCTGAAGTGAAGCACCTTAGGTATGTCTCCAAAAATTTGTTGACTACTTTGGTTTGACCATCATTTTGGTGATGATAGGAAGTACTTAGTTGGAGTTTGGTGCCTTGTAGCTTGAAAAGTTCTTGCCAAAAGTTACTAGTGAAAGTCGGGTCATGATTAGACACAATGGAAGTGGGCATGCCATGCAGTTTGAATATCTGGTCCATGAAATCTTGATCCACCAAAGTGGGGGTAAATGGGTGGGGTAGAGCACAAAAATGAGCATACTTAAAAATTTTGTCCACAACCACCATGATGATTCATTTGTTGCCTGACTTTGGGAGACCAGTAATGAAATCCATAGAAACATTCGTCCAGACAGAGGCAGGGATTGGAAACGGTTATAAGGTCCCTGTAACTTGACTATTTCTCCTTTGTGGCATTGACACACATCACGTTCAACTACAAAAGTAAGAATGTCAGTTTTCATGCCTATCCAAAAGAAAGAATGACGAGTGCGAGCATAATTCTTTTGAAAGCCTTCATGGCCTGCAGTAGGAGATGATTGCAACTCTACCAAAATGCATGTTTTGAGGGTGGATGTTGGCGATATAACTACTCGATCCTTATAGCAAAGAATCTCATCCTTTCATGAGTAACCAATTAAGGAATTAAGGTCTACTCGAAAGTTATTAATGAGTTGGAAGAGAGAGGGGTTTGAAACCCATTCCTTGCGAGCTTCTTCAATCCAATCTGGTATGGGAAGAGAGATGGATAGAAAGGTGCTTTCATCCTCAAATTGGCATGATAAAGCATCTACTACTACATTATCACGCCCTTTCTTGTAAATTATCTCATAATCATATCCCAACATTTTGGCTAACCACTTATTTTGCCGTGGCGAGGATAAACGTTGCTCCAAAAAATATTTGAGGCTTTGATGGTCTGTGCGTATTTGGAAACGTCACCCCAATAAGTATGGTCGCCAAGTATCTACTACATGTAAGATGGCCATCATCTCTTTATCATAGGTAGATTGTCCCAGATATTTCCCACTAAGTTGCTGGCTGGTGAAAGCCAAAGGTCGACCTTCCTGCATTAAGACAACACCGATACTAGTACCTGAAGCATCACATTCAATCACAAAATATTTGGTGAAGTCGAGTAGTGCCAATACTAGAGTGGAATACATGGAATGTTTGAGAGCCATAAATGCATGTTGTGCTGCATCAGTCCAGAGGAATGAATTTTTCTTGAGAAGGTTAGTGAGGGGTCTAGCAACGCAACCATAATTGCGAACAAATTTGCGATAGTAGCTGGTGAGACCCAAGAATCCCCTCAAACTCTTTAAGGTTTTTGGATGGGGCCAATCTTGCATTGCTTGTATCTATTTGGGATCAACCCTGAAACCTTTACGACCCATAATGTGTCCCAAATACTCAACTTCTTCCACGCCAAAAGAGAACTTGGACAATTTGACAAATAATTTTTTATTCCAAAGCAGTTGCAAGATTAGGTCTACATGCTGAAGATGTGTTTCCAAGGTTAGGTTGTGGATGAGAATGTCATCAAAGAAAACGAGGATAAATTTTCGGAGATATGGTTTTAGCAGGTGATTCATGAGGCTCTGAAAAGTGGATGGGGCATTACAAAGACCAAATGGCATGACCAAGAATTCATAATGGCCTTCATGATTTCGGAAAGCAGTCTTGGGAATGTCTAATTCTTTCATGTGTATTTAGTGATAGCCAAAGCGAAGATCTATCTTAGTAAAGAATTGAGCACCATGCAGTTCATCAAGCAGATCATCAAAAACTGGGATAGGGAATTTGTCTTTGATAGTGAGCTTGTTGAGGGCCTGAAAGTATGGACACATGCGTCATTCCCCATCTTTCTTGAGCACCGTGACCACTGGTGATGAATAAGGACTTATGTTAGGACGAATAACACCGGCTTCAAGGAGTTCCTTGATTATTTTTTCAATTTCATTCTTTTGGGCGAAAGGATACCAATATGGGCACACATTCAGTGGTTGTGCCCCTGGGACCAAAGTGATGCTATGATCATGTTCCCCTCTAAAGGGTGGAAGCTCTTTAGGTTTGTCAAATACCTATTGGTGGCAGTATAAGACCCATTGCATCTCATAATGAATATGAAGAGTAGTGGTTTCTATGGCCTGGATGGCATTAAATTGGGTGATAACTCTGTGATGGCCCCTTTTCAACAACTTTTCCATTTGACGCGAGCTAATGATAGAAGGAGAACCTACCTGGAGTACATGAAGTATATGCATGTGGTCATTCTTCTTAAAGCTCATATATAAATCCTAGAAATCCATTGTGATTAGGCCTAGTGTGCGAAGCCATTCAACACCCAAGACAATGTCACAACCACCCATGTTAATTACAAACTTATGGGTCCTTAGGTAGTAGTCTCCTATTTGAAGTTTAATATTTTCGCAGCAGCCTTCACATTTTATTGTCTCCCCATCAGCAATAAGGACCTGGAAATTAAAGTCTACCCTTACAAAACAATGCACATCTTCAGCGACTCACTAATGGATAAAGTTATGAGTGTTTCCATTATCAATCAATACTACTATAGGGCGATGTTTAATAAAGCCTTCGATTTTGAGAGTTTGGGGCAAATAAATACCTGCCAAAGCATGTAGCAAGATAATTGGTTCCTCTGGCGTAGCTGTGATCTCATTGTCCTATTGGGTTTCCTCAACCTCATCCTCTAGCCCCCCAGGGGGTGTGGCTTCCTTCGATGAGTTGTGATCAGTAACATCAATTTGAAAGAATTTTGGCTTCTTGCACTTATGCCCCGGGGAGTATTTGTCATCACAGTAGTAGCACACTCCATGTTTTCTTCTTTCAGCCATTTCTGCTAGGGACACCTTTTGAACCTTAAGTATTTGGGTAGGGCCTTGAGCCTGGGTGGGGTGTCCCTTGGCTATGAAATTTGGACAAGTAGGCTGGGCAGCTGTTTTGGAGAATTTGGTATCTACATATAAATACTAATTCACTAGATAAGTAGCCATATCTAGAACAACAGTTTAAAGCACTTTAGCCTTTTCCTATAAGCAATAGATAAGACAAAGAAGATGAGAAGACCTACTTGTAGTTTTGTTTTCCTCTTGTCTCCTTTGTATCGATCTTGTTGCTCCTTCTCGTACTTAACACGCTTGAGGAGTAACTGTAAACACAAACAAAAGACAAAGAACTGATCAAAGAAAAATATATATTAATACAAGTAAATGGAATCAGATACATTCACACATATAAGCATCATATAAAAATACAAACATTTGGGAAAAAGGTTCAAATACTTTATTGAATAGAAGAAGGAATTACAACCATCATGTCTGATTCGAAGTCACTCCTCCAACTTGGATCCCATCCACATCACATCAAAATCATGACAAACTTGTAGCATAACAATACTTGTCTCAAAGCCAATTCTCATAGCAACATTATCTCGTTACAATTCAACATAGTCCAGCCCCTGATCACTTAGATGAGTGTTCAACTTATAGGAGGATGAAGGAGGTTATGTCATAAATGGGGGTATTGAATGGCCTTCCATACTTAGAATTAGTTCCATGGAGGAAGGGATGAGAGGACAGGATGCATCTTAACTCATTCCTCATCCATTTTCGAGCTCATAAGAGTTGATATGTGAGGGAAACTTCTAGATGACTCCAAAAGATAAGAATATTCCCCAAACCCTATGTGAATTTCGCTCAATCTCGCCCAGCTCAGGTTAAAGAGGGCCTAAGTGCTCTGCATAGCACCCTGGCATGGACTCAACTGCTCTGCAGCACACCCTTACATGGGCCTACATGCATTGGTCCCTCTATAGGTCATTTCAGGATGCCTTCAAGTCATGAAACCATCTGGAAAGGAGGCATTCAAAAGGGTGACTTGTTTAGGGCATGTGGAAACTGAAATTAGGGTTTGATGAGCCCTAAAAAATTGATCTCAATTATGGGAGTGATGTGCCGAAATGGATCTGCAATATCTACCCCCTAAAGCATGAAGTCAAAAAATGGAAATGTCGAATGAAATGCTTTACGATGTGATGAGGAGGTTTCAAAGTGGAAGGTGACCTGCATCAATTACAATACATATATCATGATATTTTTATTTTTACATGAATTATTGATGGAAGGCATACCCATGCTTAGCATATAAATTTGCATTACATGTACATAGACAGTCGTCTACCGATATAGACCCATGATCAGAATGACCATCAATGTAAAGCCATTATACATATGATTTAGTACTCCAGAAATCGCAACCCGGATGGATGAAACTAGATCCAGGGTCTTCTATCTCGTTCAATTGTTTGCTCATGTACGAGTCTAACCATGTGAATATATGATCTAAAGTCGAACATGGGTAGGCACCGTCTGATTACTATCCAATGATGTAAGTTGTTAACAGACACGAGAGAAATCACTGATAATGATAATGATCCTCAAGGTACTGCAGCACATTCTGCATGGTGTGAATGGATGATTTGATGTCAAACACCATACAAAGTCTTTCGATTGAAGGTCATTGATGTCAACCTATCTCCGGAAGCGAGAAACCTGCCATTGATGTATGCAAGCCTCAAGGTACTGGGAGGGTGTTTCTAAGTCAAATTCTTGGATAATGTGTTGATGTCAACAAGAATCGACTCGTCGCATGAGGGCCTTGATGTATCCCACATAAACGACACGAAATGAGTGTAATGATTTTGGATATGGAATTTGACAGACGACACAAGGTTCAAGAATGGCATTCATGAAAATGAAGGTTTATGGTATTGCAAAGGATGAATTTTGACTGGATGACATCACTTGAACATGTCAGCAAAACTAAAATGAATTGGTAGCATTGACCCAAAATAAAGTGATGGATGGTATGATAGACCAATGGTATGATAACCATCAAGTTGATAACCCAACCCAAATAGTCACGGTGATGGAGTGAAAGTGTCATGTTCAAGAGTGACCTGCTACCATAGAGTGGTTTTCCCCATTTTCCATTTTCCCCAATCATTGCTGACCAGTACCTCTTTATTTTTATCAAGCTTGAGGAGGATAACATATTCTTGTTGTATAATTCCACCCTTCGGGTGAATCCATCGCTATGTGATGTTTTAATGAGTCTAGCGAAGGTGGAACTCGGTCTTGTCTAGATGGACAAGTTTGTCGCTATTTGATGTTTTAACATGTTTAACAACAAAGATAACTCGGTCCTTTTCATGTTTAGATAGTTTGAAAAGGGACAAAAAGAAAACTCCACAAGTTCTTTTTCGTAGATTTGTCTCTCAAGCCCAAAAAAGCATAAAACAATACGAGAGAGAACCTATTGACCATGTTCAGTCAACATATTCCTTTTTCATAGTTAATCTATCTCAACCTGAAAAAGGGTTAAACTTATATTGAGTAGATGTCTTTTCCAATCCGTTAATGAGCTAAAAAGGACAAGCACTCGACAATCTTTTCATATTTCGAGAGTCTGAAAAGAGCTTAAAGAGGACTCCACTTTGAGGAATCAGTGGTGTCTAGGATAGCAACTAGTTCTGGTGATGTTGGAAATTATCAAAACATGTTGATTTATGTGAAGAGGCTGGCTAATAAGACCACTCATTGCAAATGTTCCTCAAAAAGGGTAAAACAACCAAGTGAAAGCATATGATCATCCAAAAGGATGGTGGCGATGGGATGAAAACAACCAAGGCTCATCTAACGAAAGAGGCTGATAGAATGGAAATCATTAGGGTTAAAAATGGAGATGGGTTCATTTTTACACAAGATTGAACCATAGGGAACTATGCTTGGGTTCAGTTTCATGTTTACACAAGCTTGAAACGAAAAACTATGCTTGGATTCAGTTTCATTTTTACACAAGCTTAAAATGAAGAACTATGCATGAATTCAGTTTCATTTTTACACAAGCTTCAAATGAAGAACTATGCTTCGGATTAGTTTACATGCCCCTAGCATGATGAAAGGGAGAGTCTCCTGTAACTAGATGGAAGTCACTGCGGTGAAGCAGGACAATTATCCAACACCTTTTTGGCTTCTTCCAGATAGGGACAAAGGTGAATGGGGTGATTCCCTTCACATAACCTACAGGAAACTTAATTTTACCACTACTTGTATGCCCCCCAAGCTTCAATACATTCACCTAAGTAGACTACTCGTGGCTATCAGGTGGATGGAATGAAGGTTCATTTATGAGACCAAGTGAAAGACTCAACTGGGATTTTACGATATCTAATCAAGGACTCAAATTGGAACTTTGCTCCAGGGCACCTTGTTTCATTTTTGAATGAGCTTGACACAAGACAAGGAACTCTGCTCAGATTCCTTGTTTCATTTTTTTAACGAGCTTGACAAAAGAAAAGGAACTATGCTCATACCCTTTGTTTCATTTTTTAACAAGGTTGACACAAGACCAGAAACTATCCTCGTACTCCTTGTTTCATTTTTTAAAGAGATTGACACAAGACCAGGAACTATCCTCATATCCTTGGTTTCATTTTTAACTAGGTTGACACCAAACAAGGAACTATCCTCATGACTTTTGTTTCATTTTTTAACGAGGTTGACACAAGACAAGGAACTATGCTCATGACCTTTCATCACGACTCATAAGAGGTCATGACTTCCAAGAGGTTCTCATCAGATGGGAGAATAATGCTCTGGAAGGGGTCTGTAGCAAGGAATCCATTAGAGAGATCTGGTTGCAATGCCCCCAATACATAAAGTACAACATCATTGAATTGATCGTCAGTTGATGTAGGCATGGAATGGGTTGCCACATAATTAACCCATGGCAGGGATGATACCATTGGTACAAAAGGACCATTTAGGGAAGATGGTTGACGGGAAGCTATATTTAGACCGGGAAATGAAATTTGGTCAACGGTGAAAATCTTGCCTTCATGTGGGGAACACATCACTTGAAAGAGTGTTGAAACAATAGCTCCCATGTCATAAACATAGTCATGCCCAAGAAGTAAATTGTAACCTAAAGGCCCTGGGACTACCATCACATTCAGATAAATGATTTTTCCTCCCAAAGTAATGGGCAACTGAGGAAGGATCACTAATGGTTGATTGGTTCCTCTATTAAAAGCCAACAGATTATGGGTAACAGGCACAAGTGGCGGTGAACCGAGAGCTTGCCAAGCAGTTGAGGAAAGGATACTCACAGATGCACCTTCATCTATAATAGTTCTCGATACAATCATATTACAAACCTGTACTATGATCTGGAAAGGCACATAAGAAGGAAAACGGAATCCTACCGATCTATTCCAATCAAAGGAAGTGACGAAATTACTTGGAGGGGGTACTGTAGAAATGGGAGAATTAACCCCTTGAGTTATGAGAGCAGGAGGATTTTCCTCTTGTCTTGATGGAATAGGAGGATTTCCCCTAGGATCATTGGAATCTGAAGAAACGAAAAGAACCTAAGTAGTATCATAATCACTCTCTATGGGAAAGGTACGATTAACTGAAGGTGAAATCGAGTCAACTGTTTCCTCAACCTGTTGATTTGGGTCAGGTATAGACTTGTAGGATTCACTTTCAGAGAGAGTGGGTTTGCCCGACGGTTGCTTTTGGTCAGTCAATTCATCAACTAGTGAAGGATTAAGGGAGAGTGTCCTGTAACCAGATGGAAGTCGTTGCGGTGAAGCAGGACGATTATTCAACACTTTTTTGGCTTCATCTAGATAAGGACAAAGGTGAATGGGGTGATTCCCTTCACATGACCTATAGGGAAACTTAATTTTACCCTTCTTTCCATGAACTCTACTACCTCTAGTTGATGGTGTGTCACCAGCATGATCTCCAGAAGTTGATGACACAAGATGATGTGAACGAGAAGACCATTCTTCTAAGATTTGAGGAATATTAGGACAATTTCGAAGAAGATGGTCTACCATACAAAGTTTGCATGGATATCAAACTTTACGAGGCTTATCGGATGGTTTCTCATTAGAAGTTGCACTCAAAGCATTGGTTGCTTGGTTTCCCCCTGCTGAATTTTCTTCTTCTTCTTCTTCTTCTTAGCCACTTGGTTACTAGCACCAATACTTTCACCAGGCGAAGAGGAAGAAGGGGAGGAAGAAAAAACCAAGGAAGAAGGCAAAGGATCAACTTTAGGATCAACTGGAGGTTGATTTTGTCTAATTGGAGGAGTACTCAATTGCAGAGAAATCACGACATTTTGAACCAAGGAGGTTGAAAACAACCATACTGGCAAGCCAATGGTAGATCCCAGAAGGGACAATGTAGCCATATAAGGAGCACAAATATTTCTAAAAGGAGGAAAAGGACTAGGATTCCCATCAAGAGGAATTCCTCGATTGGTGGACTCTGGATTTGTCGCCATATGTTTCAACCTAAGATCAACTAAGGAGTGAGTGTGGAGGATGTTATCCGCAATCAATTAATTTTATTTTAGTCAAAGTAACATAACAAAACAAAAGATGGATAATCTAGGCAAAAGGTTTACCAAGCAACTGTGAACTGCAGAATAACTCCTGGCGAACCAAGAAGTACGGGCAAGCAATCTCCCTGAATGTTGTGTTCAGTGTATCACAGTGTACAAGGTAACTGACTTGGTTACCTAAGGATTTATAGAAACCTAGTGTTGTCCTCCCATATATACCTGAAAGTACATGGAGGCCCAATCTGTATAAGCGTTGTCTAATGCAAAACCACACAGTGAGAGCATTCCCATATACTTTGTGTACTGTAACACCACCCTACATACCCGAAAGTACGTGGACGAGCTACAATATACTAATGTACGTGGAATGATGTATCACACTCAGGATGTATTGTAGACAAGTTAGTGACAGCTGCTTTGTTTTACGACGCCAAAACACGTCTCTAGCCTAGAACCACTAAATGTTTTTCGTTAATGACAATGCTCCATTAGGTAAATTGATGTTAATTTTTAGTTGATCTTGCTTAGGAATTTGCCTTTCAAGTTCACCACATGATGTTTTATGAAATTCCTAGGAAAGCAACTATTATGATAAGCATTCTTTCCATTCAATTTAACAATGAAAATCTTAGCTACTAGGGATAGAGCAATAAGGTTTCTTTCAATCAAAGAGCAAAGAGCACAATCTAATGAAAATTTCCTAAACTATTCCTATGAGCACACACAAAATTTTTTCAATGCAAAATGCATGTATTTCTTTTCTATTTCCTTAATGTGAATGTGAACGCAAAGGAAACTAATGCACATATAATCAATCAATCTTTAACAAGAACAAATACTTTGCGACAGTTCTATTTCGAAGGAAAAGAAGACTTCTACAACACTTTATTTTGAAGAAATATTAATCGACTATAATCTAACTTTAACTATGGATCGATAATGACAGAGAAGACATTTAAGAAACATTAATCAACCAAGTCAAAATAGGGCTAGCAAAGGAGATAGAAGCTTGTTTTCCGAGATAGGACATTCATTGATCAATCAACGAGAAAACAAACACAGGAAAGTTGGCAAAAACTCAATCCAAAGGTGGGAAACTGACCCTAGGAGGATCAGCACAACCCTGAATGGGAGGCAGTGCTCTTTAGAGCACTGTCCCTAAGCCAAGGGTGCTCTGCAACTTACTATGTCCCTCACAAGCCTACGCTGGTGACAGTGAGCCATTGCAAAAGGCAATTTGACGTAGTTTTGACCAAAATTCAATGCAAAAGAGCTGAAATACAATCAATGAACACAAGTAGGGTCTGCAAGAGTGTCCTAGGAGGTGGATATGCTAGTAGGAAGGATGATCTCTCCCCAATATGTTCACCAATTTGTTTTGGAGAATTTGGTATCTACGGATAAATAGTAATTCCCTAGATAAGTAGCCATATCTAGAACAATAGTTTAAAGTACTTTAGCCTTTTCCTATAAGCAATAGATAAGACAAAGAATATGATAAGACCTACTTGTAGTTTTTCTTTCCTCTTGTCTCCTTTGATCGATCATGTTGCTCCTTCCCGTGCTTAACACACTTGAGAAGTACCTGTAAACACAAACAAAAGACAAAGAACCAATCAAGGAAAAAGATCTATTAAATACAAGTAAATGGAATCAGATACATTCACACATATAAGCATCATATAACAATACAAACACATGGGAAAAGGGTTCAAATACTTTATTGAATAGAAGAAGGAATTACAACCATCATGTCTGATTCTAAGTCACTCCTCTAGCTTGGATCCCATCCACATCACATCAAAAGTATGACAAACTTGTAGGATAACAATACTTGTCTCAAAGCCAATTCTCATAGCAACATTATCTCCTTACAATTCAACATAGTCCAGCCCCTGATCACTTAGATGAGTTTTTAATTTATAGGAGGATGAAGTAGGTTATGTCATAAATGGGGATATTGAATGGCCTTCCATACTCAGAATTAGCTCCATGGAGGAAGGGATGAGAGGATAGGATGCATCTTAACTCATTCCTCATCCAGTTTTTATCTCATAGGAGTTGATAAGTGAGGGAAACTTCTAGATGAATCTAAAAGATAAGAATATTCCCCAAACCATGTGTGAATTTCGCTCAATCTCACCCAACGTAGGTGAAAGAGGGCCTAAGTGCTCTGCAGAGCACCCTGGCATGGACTCAACTACTCTGCAGTACACCCTTACATGGGCCTACCTGTGTTGGTCCCTCTAGAGGTCATTTCAGGATGTCTTCAAGTCATGAAACTGTCTAGGAAGGAGGCATTCAAAAGGGTGACTTGTTTAGGGCATGTAGCAATTGAAATTAGGGTTTGATGAGCCCTAAAACACTGATCTAGATGATGGGAGTGATGTGCCCAATTGGATCTATAACATCAGCTAAAGCATATTCCACTTCAACAGCCTTTGTGCAAGCGTCTATCCATGTAGGTGGGTGGTGCATCTGGACATGTACTTGGATGGCTTCTTTGAGACCACTTACACATTCCAAGTAGAATTCATCTCCTTGACCTTTTGTTTGGATGGCCAATGTCTCAAAGGTTACAATGTATTATTTTAATGTGCCTGTCTATCGGAGCTTAGTAAGACAACCCAAAAAAATAGATTCTCTGTCAAAGTGATCACAAAGGGATTTTTAGAACACTTGCCAAGTTATGTTCCTGGGATAGCATTTATGATTCCACTGCCACCATTTCCATCTCTCTTGGTCCAAGTAAAGGGCTCCTACACATAGTTTAGTTGGATCATCGCAAATATCATTTAGAATGAAATATTGTTCCATTTGTGCTACCCATACTGCTAGATTAGAGCCATCAAATTTATACATGTCTAGCTTGGGTGGCCGAGGGTGGGAATGTTGGTGATTTCCATGGAAGTGAATATGATGGCTAGATTCTCCTTCAAGGTGTTCATCAATACTATGTAGCTCCAGATGAAACCCCGATGTGCTCGTATTGAATTGTGCAATGAATTGTGAAATTTTCTGCATCTCTTCCTGGAAAGAATCCAAATTTTTTTCAAGGCACTCGATCTTCTCGTTGGCCATGACTTGTGCTCTAGTTTCTACCATATACAGATCTCAATCACTTGATGTCATTTTGAAAAAATTTGGGACCGCCAAAAAATTGAAGGAGACAAGTGAATGGTACCATTGCGATTAGCTCGTCGTCCTGAATACTATGGGCTAAGTCTCTTGTAAGCATCCCAGGAAACGGAGTTTTACTCCCTGCTGATCAATATTGCAGTGGCCAATTTCCAAAAAAATTGATCCTGCCTAATGTCCTGTGAAAATCAGACCCAGACTATAGCAGCCACAAGCCTTACTGCGTAGAGGATCAGATCTGCCTGCGAAACCCCAATGACTGAATGTGAATTGGACTGCAGTAGCAGAACCCCAACTGGAGGATCTTATTAGTGTGGCGGCGATAGAACCCCAACTACTAGATCTGAATGATATTGTGGCAATAGAATCCAAACTGGTGGATCTGATTGTGACAGCAGCACAGAACCCTAACTGCCAGATCTGAATTATACTGTGGTGGTAGAACCCCAATTGGTGGATCTGATCTTGCAAATAAAATAATGGGTGATCTTCAGAGAGTCGAGGGAACTATGGTCACAAAGGAGTGTCAAGTGCTTCAGATTGCAATATACATAAGGATCCAACAACAGTACTCAGCCCAATCTTTTAGGGCACTAACTAACGAGGATCAACCATACCCTTAGTCGTACTACCTGACTACCCTATCGTACGCGCAAGTAATCTCCCCGAGTACTATTTTCAGTGTACTGTAGCGGCAAGACGGCCTACAACTTCCTAACTAGATCTTTCAATGTCACTATTCAAATTCAATTCAAAGCATTAAAAGATGCCAAACCATGCAATGTAATCTATGCATAATTCCCCTGAAAACTATGCAAATGTGATATATCCACAATTTCCTTTCCTACTATGAAAATGAGAATTCTGACTGTGCAAATTTGATCTATGCAAGAGAATTATTCAAAACATACACAAGAGGATTCCAATGAAATCAAACGTAGTCTGAGATTTCATGAATAGAGGACTCAAACTGAAGTTGGGTGAAAATTTCAAAAATCAAAAGAGATGACACTCAAAGGCAGTTAACACTCATACATAATTCAGCCCACCCCCCGGCAATTGAGGGGGATTTTTTTTTCAAAAATGAAAGAAAAAACACGCAATTTAACACTAG
The DNA here is from genome assembly GCA_000404065.3 of Pinus taeda. NCBI lineage: Eukaryota > Viridiplantae > Streptophyta > Pinopsida > Pinales > Pinaceae > Pinus > Pinus taeda. The sequence goes on from APFE031474333.1 coordinate 243,180, forward strand.
GGAATTCCAATTTCACACACAAAACCCTAGATGCAAATGCAAAAAAAAATATTTTCAACACACTTAATTTTCGAAATGAATAAAAACTAATATGAAAAAGTTTAATCATGGATTCAAAAGCACTTTTTAGTGGGCCTAATGGTTAAGAGTATGTGTTTCCTCCTAAGAGGTCACAAGTTCAAAACCAAAGGGGGGTAGAGTATGTATGCCTTCGTAGACTTAGCAGTCAAATCGCTGCGCGGAGGTGGGTCCCTTGTCCCACAAATAAGGGGGTCTCATACACCAATTTGGTGTCTGGCTTGGCCGTGACCTTAAAAATGGATATTATTATTATTATTATTATAGAATGATAACTAGAACAACAATTCATCCAAGCGGTCAATGACCAAACAAAATCAGTTTGCAAGCGACCAAATGATAAGAACAAAGAAAAATTCAAATTAATTCTTACCAAAGGAAATTAAACACAAATGCAAACCAAATGGAGGCTTTAGAGAGACCAAAAGACACTCAAGGCTTAGGTAAGTTCAGTTGGAAGTAGGCTAATCAAAGAGACACCCAAAAACAAGGGCAAGTTTTGGGCAAAAACGTGGGCCAACATTGGTGCAGAAGAGGCATCAGTGCTTTGCAACACTAGTACAGAGTGGGCCCGGGTGAGGTGCAATGCTCTGTCAAAGGTACTGGGGAAGCATTGGTCCAGGGATAGACGATTCTGACATAAAAATTGAAAAAGGGACTCAATGAAGTGACTTCCTAGGTATGTTCTTGGTTGGATAAAGAAGAAAAGGTCTATCAAAGAGGTAATCAAACACAAGCCAAGAAACTATGATATCTATGCAGTATCATCTAAATACTTTATTCAATAGATCAACATGGTATTGAAATACATGAAATAACAACATCACATATAGGAAAATAGATAATTTTTTTCATTAATATAAATGGAAGGAGCTTATAACCATAAATAGATGTTGACCTTGTAGAAGAGATCCTCCAGGATGATTTGTCCTTTCCTTATCACAATGTGCACCTCCCATCACCCTAAATGCATGAAATGAAACCTCTCACAACAACACCATAAGGGTAGAATCACTCTCCAAAAGCCAACCTCTTTAATATGGAAGGTTGTAAATATATAGGTGAGTGGGGTAAGTTGGGAGTTCTTATCCATTTACCAATCTAAGGTTTCAGATCCAACTTTTATGGAATGATGGGATCAAAGGATAAGGGATGGAACCTCAAAAGTAGGGTAGGATAGGATACGAATGTTTTATCTAAGGTCAATGGTTGGAACAAATTCTAGAAGTTTTTCGAAGAGGAAGCTTCTGGAACTTCTCTCTTTTTCCTAAATTTCTAGAAACAACGTAGATGCAAAGGGGAGCAACTTGTAGGTGATAAATGCATGCCATAGTGGAGTAACCTGTAGGTGAATGTTGTCCAACAAGAGACCAAGGAGCGTTGGTCCTAAAATTGGCTCAGATGATGCAATTTCAGGCAGAAACTCTAAGGAATGCAAGAGACATGCTTAGGGTTTTGTGAAATATGATGACAAGGGGGAATAGGATGTTGAATCTTGATTGATCCCATTAGGAGGCCTATTGATAGGATGTGACAAAATGGCCTATAAAAAAACCCCCGCAACCTCTAGTGCAAACTAAGTGTCTTACTGTTGCAACACATATGTTTCTTATTAACTATAGGCTTGGCAGATATATTTAACATGACATGGTTTCGATATTGGAGGAGGGAGCGGGGCACTTGGCCCCATCCCCCTTCATATCGCATACGACACGACCACAGTGCAAAGGTGGAGGGGTTGGGTAGTTAATCCCTGGCTCCAAGTCTTATCTATTGGAACGGAAGCGTTAGTGGACAGCTCGAAGAAGAGCGTTGGAGCGTGGCCCAAGCCTACAGCCACATGGTTTATAATGTGACCAGGGGTGTAGTATCGATGGGCATGTGGCCTTTGGCCCATGCCCCTGGTGTAACATCCCTATTATAATTAACCCCTGTGTAAAAGTAATTTCAAATTACGAATCAGTTATTAACTGATTCTTGGTAGTTGTGAACTGAATGAGGGGGGCAACATTCCTTTTTGCACATAATGGTGAGGGTGCTTCATCCAAAAAACCGATCCTTTGGAAGGAAAGCGAGGCATGCAGTGGTGGAGGTCCTAGATAAAATCAAGAAGGAAATTACGGTGAAAAGGTTTATGATTTTCTTGACATTCGTTGGGAAAACTGGAATGTTAGACCTGGGAAGCGAGCGCGGATTACAGAGACTGCAAATACTGTCACTGCCATCCGATGAATAGGAATTCATGCTCTTGACCATTTTCAGTCGAATCATATGAAAATTACAAGCTCGCCAAAGGTTCCGGCTCTCTTTGGGTTTGGTGAATCAACCGTTGATCCAGGCAACAACAACTATATTGCAACTGCATTCAGGGGCAACTATGCTCCCTACAGCAGAGATTTCATTGATCGCCAACCCACCAGAAGGTTTTCCAATGGGAGACTACAATAAAGTTGTCGAAGGAAAGAGATAAGTTGATCTCTTGAGATATTCTTTGTTTATGTGTAGTAAAAGAAGATTAAATTATATGTTTTCTTGGTAGGAAAATATGTTGATGCATGCAGTAAAAGAATGATTAAATTATATGTTTTCTTGGTAGGAAAATATGTTAATGCATGCAGTAAAAGAATGATTATTTTATATGTTTTCTTGGTAAAGAAAATATGTTAGTGCATGCAATAAAAGATTGAATATTTGATATGTTTTCTTGGTAAAGCAAATATGTTAAAGATTAATTATTTTGTATGTTTTCTTGGTAAAAAAAAATAGGTATTTCATCTTGGAAAGACTACATGTGAGTCTTGTGTGTAAAATTCTTGTCTCTCGTCATTTTCTTGGAATAAAATCCTTGCTAAATATAGCCAAAATATCTTCTTGAGAAAAGAAGAGGAAGCATATAAACATCCTGAGGACATAGCGTGAAAAGTGGCCAAGTTTTCTTGAATTAAAATAAGTATTTTTTATAAAAGTTTCTTGAAAAAGGATATATGCTAATGGCATTGTGATATGAGCTAATTTCTAAGTTCATGTGAAATAATTATTCATTACATGCATGATCGAATTAGCTAGTGAAGTGCTTCTAGGCTCATAGATATTTATTTCTATAGTTTTCTTTTTAGGAAAGTGTGCATACTTCATGTATGAAGATGATGGCTTTTATGAGAAGATCTCTTGAAACAAAAATAAAGTTTCCTATTTTTGAAAGATATATGAATAGTGTTCATATCATACCAAGAATCCATACTTGTTCCATGGAAAGATTATGTGCATTGAAGTAAAAGTAATTGTGTTAGGAAAAACACATGTTGCATGCACATAAGGGTAGCTATTGTGACTATGGGAGTATGATTTTGTATGATTTTGTGTGTAAGTAGAGAAAGTGATTATGTTAACTTTCTTGAAAATAATAATCTCTTGAAAAGTTTGTCTTGTTAGATGAGTTGTGTTGACTTCTTGATTTTGATGCATAAAGGGTAAGTTAACCTTGTTTTTGTGTCTTGATTTTTATGTATAAAGATGGATATCTCTAATAATTTCTTGAAAGGGAAGTTTGAGAAACCCTCATATAGGAAGATAGAGAAATGTGGTTATAATGACTTCCTTTAAGAAAGAAGTATGTGGTTGTTGTATGAAATGATGGTAGTATTCTAGTGAAGGGAATATGTATTGCATACATTAAAGAATGGCTAATATGAAAGCTATGGTATGCACAAAGAATAGTCATTGTGATATGGAGTTATGTTCTTTGTATGTTAAAGAGACTATGTTGAATTCTTGAAAAATAACTATGTGAAAAGAACATATGTGCTTAAGCATAGAAATAACAGTTTATTACATGTATGAAGATGTAACAATTATGTTATACATGTTAGTAGAACTAAAGAGTTAGATCTCTTAAAGAGAATTATGCATTAATGTAAATAAACATTGTGGAGGTCAACAATATTTACTTGAGTATATGTACTAGCTATATAGTAAGTCATGCTTGCTCATGCATATGAGTAGAGGTTAAGAGATCTCTTTTAGAGGTTGCTTATTGATTGATTAATATGATATCTAATCTTGTTGCCAAGCTTGTTGACAACTACATTGACAGGAAACGATGGCGGATGGTGCCAAAGGAAAGTGATGTTTAACCTTGTGGCAGGAAAAGGATTAATGGACCATGCATATAGTTTGAGTAGCAGGATCGTACATTGCTAGAATAATCATGCCACAAGGAATGTTGTATGTGGCGGTATGTAAGTAAAAGATTACATGGAAACTATATTAGCTTTTAGCTAGTTATGTGACAACTTAATGATAATTCATTGTAATGATTTTATGACAATGGTTTAGAGATGGAATCCCTTATAATCCATTGAGTGAGGGGTGAAAACCCTCACAAGCGTTTAATAATAAGATTAAACGTCACAAGGAATGTCGTATGTGGCGGTATGTAAGTAAAAGATTACATGGAAACTGTATTAGCTTTTAGCTAGTTATGTGAAAACTTAATGATAATTCATTGTAATGATGTTATGACAATGGTTAAGGGATGGAATCCCTTATAAGTCATTGAGTGAGGGGTGAAAACCCTCACGAGCGTTTAATAATAAGATTAAATGTTTGCTGGTTTTCACCCTACGGGGTTTCCAGGGTATATTGGTGTTCAGTGGTGTGATTTCCTTTTGTGTCAGTTTGATGATGATGAATCCTTGATGTTGATGGTTCTTTATTTGATGGCCTAACCATAATGTCCAAGCATGAGGTTAATTAATATGGTAAGGAAATCGTGAAATGGATGCATGGATTCATGAGACAGTTTATGTTAATACACTACCATAGTGGTGGTTAATGGTTATGCAAACTTACTATCTTTTATTGCAATTTACTTGATGTACTAATGAACATTATATCTAATGGTTAATGAGGAATTGTGGATTTGTGAATTTGATAATTACTTGTGGGTAATTTGTATAAAAAATTATAACTCCCTACTTTTACATGCGAGGTTACCGGGGTACATTACACCTGGCCATATTTCCTACCATATGATTGTGAAAAGGGGTAGTAGTTGGGCCTGTGGCGCCCAACTAATCGTTCAATAGATTACACCTGTTGCAGTAGAAATCATGCAAAAACATGTTAAATTGTCGCTCGATGGACCTACCAAAGGACGTGTTCATTGCCTAATTAGCCAATTTGGTCATTTTGCAAGATAGATAGCAAAGAAATGGAAAAGGAGGCCTAACTTGGTCATTTTTTAGTCTTTTTGAGCCTAGGAAGAGTTTATACAGGGTTTTTGGGTGTTCTGGACACAATGGCAGCATTATTTTTGGGATTTGAGCATTGCATGTTGATATAATTTACATTTTTAGCATAAATATAAAGGGACAATATTGGAGACTGTACCTGAAGACGTAGCCCAGTAGGGGTGAACTCTGTCATCAAATTGTTTTTTGTGTGATGCCACATATAGTATATTTTTCTTTGGTTATATTTGCAAAATTTTACTAAAATCAATAAATTTATGTGATTTTGCAAATTGATGCATTTTCCACAAGACATAAGCTAGCTTGCAAACTTTTTCAAGAAACCTTCAAGTTTTTAGTTTCAGAACAAGCGCATAAGTCAAGAAGATTTCCCTTGGCATAATACGTCCAAGACTAGGTGGCTCAATGAAGGTGAGAAAAACATAAAATTCTTTCACAAATCCATGATCGATCATCAAAATATCTTTGCTCAAGGGCATTAATGATTATTGAAAGAGAGTTGGTCAATTACTAGTTGGTGCTCATGTCAGCTCAAATATAAATTAAAAGAAAAAGATAATTATACAAAATATTTAAATAATGTCGGTTTATAAAAAAAATTGCACTTGAAGAAATTGGATCCCTCTCGTTTCATGTTAGATCTGTATTTAAAATGGATCTATGGTGGTTATGATCAAATTTATATATTTATAATATGGTCATTATTAATTTACTTTGATTACTGTATATATATATAATATAAATATAAAAATTTAGTATTGAATACAATTGGAGCCTAGGTATACATTGATAAGAGCAATGAAGAAGTTGAATGCAATGACATACACGATTAAGATGAAGAAAAATACTGTGTGAATATCAATGACAAGTGGTAGCAAGATTGTGTTAATATGTAAAATCACATTTTTAAATATAATATATTTTAAAAGCCTATCTATGTAAATACAAATCATAAACTATAATAATATAAACACTAATATTTTATTATACAAACTATTGGAAATAAAAATAAAAATAAAAAACACTATTAACTTTGAAAATTTACATATCCACATGAAAAATAACATAACTAATTTTAAAATTTTTCATATCCACACATTATATCATATATACCTGAATAAAACTAATCATTAAATCATTAAATTATAGAGGACTAAGGAAATATTTCGTAAGACTAAATTTCGATTTGGATTGACAAGGCTAAATATAGCTTGATTAACATTATATCTTGCCCTACAATTGATAATTTGAATTTTCAATGTTGAAAGTGTATAGTTTAAATACTTTGGTATTTGAATTCCAGTCGAATCAAGTCTTATATCAAATTCAAATAAAATTTTAGTGAAAAAAATGCAAAAGAATAGGTTATATTTTGTAATGTTTCATGTTAAATATTATTATTATTGTTATTATTTAATTAAAAAATATATTTAATGAATTTTGATATAAAAATATTGAGAG
>APFE031474337.1:0-18053 GCA_000404065.3 Pinus taeda
ATCAGAGTTTCTCATCCAGTGGAAGAACATAGGTGCTGAAGATTCCACATTGGAGGATGAGAATTTAATATAGAAGCATCTTGAGCTACTTAAGCGTTGAGGACAACACTTTTTTTAAGGAGAGAATCATGTTAAGCCACTATAATACTAGTGATTCCCCCATTACTATTGTGAGTGTAGCCCTTGTTGTTATTATTATGCCCCTATTGTCCCCATAGAAGCCCACTATTGTTATTGTTGTGCCCTTATATTATTATTGGTATATCGGCTTTGATTATATTGTGACCCCTTAGACTCCTATATATAGAAAGGATGTTTTTTCATTTGTATCATCCAATAATTGTTCATTTGTGTAATGTAAAGGAGCTTTCCCCCTCAGATAGGCTGATTTTGAAGTCGTTGATCTATCTCTTCTTCTATTTTGTTATTTGGTTACATAACAACTACTCCGCGGGATACTCGACATACCATATTTGTGTTCTACTTACAATGACCATCACATCCATGTGGACTACTCCGATGGGTGGTGTACTTGGTGTCCCCTTCCCTTTGGTTTTAACAACTGCCTCATCCACTATGGACTATTTCGCTAGATGTTGGATAGACCTTTCTAGTTTGCGTGTGTCTCTTCCTGGGTGGTACTATTACCTCTCATTTATTGGCTTACTTTAATCTTTCCCTTTAAAGTAAGAGAACTAAGACACGAGTTACATTACGCACTCACCGGGCATACTCACCTAGTTTTTTGAAGGCACCAACATAACACTCTCGTGTACTGAACAATAAGAGCTAAGGAAATCTCTAAGTAAATGGAAACTAGACCATCATATTGGATGGGAATCCTATGCAAAATGGTGTGAGGTCTAATTTGGACTTCATACCGAGGAGATCTCATGAATGTTGACAGGTCCAGCACCATCAACATGACCATACCTCAAGCACATTTGAATATAATTTGGCACATGAAGAGCCATGAAGAGAAACCCATTTGCAGCCATTTGTTTTTAGCACTGGAGCGTGCACTTTGAATATTGAAAAGTGACATTGGCCTACACACTAGCAAGTTTTATAGAACATTTGACTTAGTTCCATAGACATTGTTTGAGTTGAGTGGTTAAGAGTGGTGCGTTTTTTGGAAATTAAAATTATTATTATTTCGAAAGATATTCTATGGAATATACTACTATGGAATTGCATATACTTAGTTTAACAATATTTCATTTACTTGAACCTTTTTTTCTAAGTTTGTTTTTCATCCCCCAAAATAGTCAATCATTGTTTCCTACATGTGAATTATTGTAAGATTAAAACTATTGATTGATTTGAAGTTGGAGAAACATCTATTTCAAAATGGATAATCCTCTAGCATAATCATATCTAAATGAAGAAACTAAGTTGGATGGTGAATATTATGTGAATTTGAAGCTTAAAATGTAAGCATTGATGGAAAGATATAATGTGTGGTTGATAGAGAGTGGTGTTGAAGTGTATCCAGAGGCCATCGTAGGAGCTACGGTACATCAATTAAAAATTGAGAGAGTCAAGAGACTAAGGAAAATGTGTTTCTAAGAATTTCTATTAAATACAACATTGTGCCTCATATCAAAGATCATAAGACATCTTACAATACATCAATAACACTCAAATATTTTTATAAGTCAAAGACTACAAATTGACTCATGTCCCTCAAGGGTAATATTTTAAAGGGTTCAAAAATATGGCTCAGAAGCAAATAAGAATATACATTATTATCCTCTAATTAGACTCAATGGGGGGTATATACTTCAAGTGAATTCATCAAGTATGACAAATCCCATGGAATTGTACAACAATACATGATATCACATACTCCACAAAATAATCAAATTGTTGAAAGGAAGAATAAACTCATAACATTATTAGAGCAAAATATCCTAAAAGGTAAAAACCTTAACAATGCCTTCTAGGGTAAAGATGTTAGCATTGGTTTTTATTTGAAAACTATAAATCCAACTAAAATGTTATCTCATAAGACTTGTTTTTAATCACTTTATGATTATAAACCATCAATAATCCATTTACGAATACTTGGAAGAAAAACAATTTCTCATGTTCCGAAAGAAGATAGGAGAAAACTTGATGGAAAGTTATCAACTGTTATTTCATTTATTATTGTTCTAATCATAAATCATTTAAATTGTTTGATCCTTGCACATATTTTGTTTGCAAGAAGAAATGTGTTATTTCATGAGCACAAAAATGAAGGCCATAAGGCGGACAGGTATGATGCATGGCATATTCCTTATGATTATGATGATGTTAAAGAGGAAGCATATGATAAGTAGAAATACAATGGGAAGGAAGAATGTAATGACATGGACACCTCTAGAAGCCACAACACACTAAGAGGAAGATATCATTCACCATCAAGCAATAGAAGAGATGAAATAAGTGAACCACCAAGGAGCTCATCCCACCAAACTCAACCACCAATAAGATTTAAAGATTATGCCTTAATGAATGAAGTAATTAATGTCATAGAACATTTTCATTTAAAACAAGCTAGAAAGCATAAAGAGTGGAGAGTTGCAATGAAGGAAGAATATGAGTCCATAATGAATAAAGATACTTGGGAATTAACATAATTCCCTGAAAATAAAACACCCATAGTGTTAGGAACCAGTTCACAAAAAGATAGAAAAGATAAATCAACGCTTTAGAATTCAGCCTCTTCGAGGGGGCAACCTCCTTTACATTACACAAATGAACAGTTCTTGGATGATACAAATGACTAAACCTCCCTTGTAAATATAGGAGTCTAAGGGGTCACAATATAATCAAGCCGACACAATAGTAATAACAGAAGGGCACAAAAATAACAATAGTGGGTTTCTATGGGGTATACTAAAAACAATATGGGGACAATAGGGGCACAATAATAACAATAAGGGATACAATGACAATAGTAATGGGGGAATCACTAGTATTATAGGGGCCTAACATGCCCCTCTCCTTCCGAAAAGTGTTGTCCTCAATGCTTGAGTAGTTCTGGATGTTTCTATATAAAATTCTCATCCTCCCATGTGGAATCTTCAGCAAATAAGTTCTTCCACTTGATGAGATACTCTGAAACTGATTGATTTCTTAGCTGTCGAGTTCTTGTTTCTGTGACTGCATCTGGTTCCAATATGATTTTCCTTCCTCGTCAAGTTCTAGCAATATTGTTTGAACTGGGAGCTTGTCACCTATAACCTCCTTTAAACATGAAACATGGAAAACTAGGTGCACTTGGGAAGCTGCAAGAAGCTCCAATTTGTATGCCATATTACCAATCTTTTCCAACACCTTGTACGAACCATAATACTTTGGTGATAATTTATTATCCTTCTTAGCTTGCTTGAGGGACATTTGTTTATATGGTCGTAGCCGTAGGAATACTTAGTCACCTACATCAAAACTTCTTTCGCTACGATGTTGATTTCCCTGTTGTTTCATTCTATTCTGCACCAACGTGAGGTTATCCTTTAAGAGTTGGAGAGCTTGTTGTTGATGCTCGATGTGATGTTCCACTACTTGAAACTTAGAATTTTCTCTTAAATATGATGTGATGGATGGTGGATGATACCCATAAAGTGCCATAAATAGGGTCATTTTTGTTGGAGTACAGAAGAAAGGGTTATACGACCATTCAGCCAGAGGCAACCATTTGACCCATTGTGTCTATTTATCATATACAAAGCAACGAAGATATCCTTCCAAACATTTGTTTACTATCTCAGTTTTCCCATCAGATTGAGGATGATAAGATGAGTTATGAGTTAACTGAGTGTCAAGACAAGAAAATAGTTTTGTCCAATAATTTCTAGTAAAAATGGGATCTCTATCACTTACAATAATCTTTGGGCTTCCATGTAGCTTTTGAATTGTTTCCATAAATGCAGTAGAAATTGTACTGGCTTTAAATGGATGTGATAATGCACAAAAATGTGCATACTTGGTAAGTCTATCAACTACCACCATGATGACACTCTTTCCTTTAGACTTGGGTAAACATGTGATAAAATCCATTGAAACCTCCTCCGAATGTTGGCTTGGAATGGAAAAAGTTTGTAATAGTCTTGGGGTCTTAATTGTTTCAACTTTATTTTGTTGGAAAACCAAGCATTCTGCCACAAACTTTTGAATATCCAATTTAAGGTCATCCGAGAAAAATTCCTTCTTAACACTGTGGTAAGTTTTTAAAAATCCTGAGTGCCCTCCTATGGGAGAAGTGTGCAATTCCATAAGAATCTTCTGTTTGAGTTTGGAATTCGTACATAGGTATAAGTGATCTTTGTACCATAACAAACCATTTTTCTAGCTAAATGTATTAGATGTATTGGGATCTTGTTGTAACTTTCGAATGAGTGCCCACACTTCCTCATCATTCTTCCATTCCTGCCTAGCTTCGTTTATCCAATCTAGTTGGATAGTAGAAATGGTGCACAACAATGCTTCCACATCCTCATCCTTTCTTCAGAGTGCATCTGCCACAACATTTTGCTTCCCTTTTTTGTAGATGCTTTCAAAGTCATAACCCAACATCCTTGTGACCCATTTTTGTTGCTCTTCAGAGGATAATATTTGTTCTAAAAATTATTTAAGACTATCATGATCTGTTTTTACTTTGATGTGTCTTTCCATTAGGTAGGGTCACCACTTCTGAATTGCATGTAGTATTGCCAACATTTCCTTCTCATAAATAGCTTTGTGTAAATACTTCCCCTTGATTGCATGACTTTCGAAAGAAATGGGTCTTTCATCTTGCATTAAAACGGCGCCAATTCCATTTCCTAAAGCATCACACGCCACAATAAATGTTTTTTTGAAGTCCAGAGTAGCTAAGACCAATGCTTGGAAAATTGCCTCTTTAAGATGTTCGAAGGCCTTTGCTGCTTCTGGAGTCCATGAAAATGCATCTTTCTTCAATAATGTTGTTAGAGTTGTTGCTATTCTCCCACAGTTCTTAACAAACTTTCGATAATACCTTGTCAACCCATGAAATCCTCGTAGATGCTTTATGGATGTGGTGATTTTCCATTCCTTAATGGATTCAACTTTTCTAGGGTTTACCATAACAACTTCGTGAGATACAATATGACCTAGATATTCCACCTCTTATTCTCCAAAGAAAAATTTGGCCTGAATACAACTACAGATAAAGGAATCAAGCTAGCTTACTCTGTCAGTCCAAGAGAAATTGAAGACACTCTAGTAGAAACAAAGGATGATGTGCCTCCTGATGGAAGGCCCGACTACACAAAAACTAGTAGAGGAAGTGCAACAGGTCATGGTGCAAGGTTCTGCTAACATAGAGGTGTTGAAGGTGGAGTTCAACGACCTCCGCAACAAGATAGATACACCAGCTGAGTGACTCGAGGGCAACTCACCCAATTTGTGTTGGGATCCTATTAGGAAGGGGTCCCTAGGATAAATTGAGTCAACTTTGAGTAAACCTAGTAGAAGTCAAAGGGGATTTACTCCCTTAGCTGGATAGGTGATAGAGTTGTTTTCAGACTTGTGAGTCTAAGAATCAATCGATTAGTGAAGAATCATTGTAAGGGAAAGGTGTTAAGGAAGGAAAGGTTTGTTTGCTGTACTTAGGTGAAAGGGGAAGGCTCCTGCAGCTGAGTGCGTGGATATCTTGGTAAGTCTGCAGGCTGAGTGTGTGAACCCCTATAGCTGAGTGCCCAGGGAGAAGAAGTCTGTAATTTAACATTTATACTTAATGACAACTGTTTTGGGCCGAAATTGATGCATCTGTGTCTTATCATTTACTTTGGCAAATATTGTGTATCTTCGCTCTGTGATATAGTTTATATGAATTAATACCTATTTACTAAGTGAAAGTGGTAGATCTGCAATATTTAGGCATGAGAAGTACAATTAAGTACCTTTGCAAAGATATGAAGTTCATTTAGATAGATTTGCAATAGTTATTTGTTCGAAAGGGTTAGAGTTGCATGAAGGTAGATCTAAGCCATAAAAGCTGCAGGAACACATCACATGAGCCTCTGGATGCAGAAACTTGGTTCTAACATCCCCCAATACTACTTCGGGTAAGACTACAACCTACGCTACGCAGGTTGTTGCCGAAAGATCCAGCAGTTAGGGTTTTGTTAGTTGGCACAGTTAAAGCTGAACCTGGGTCAAGCCCCATCAATCCAACAAAAATTAGAGACTCAAAAAAAACATTTAACAACATCATCATATGATATAGGCACTTGCTAGTTAGAAAATTTCATAAGAAAAAAATACACACACCTATTCCTGATATCAACAACCATCGTCATGAAAGTATTCTTGAATTAGGAGTTTATGGTTTTCCTTATAGCAGGTGTTTCATGTTCAGAATTATTGAAAAGAAGTCATAGGTTTTTTCGGTCATATATTAAGTTGAGTTTATTATTTTCTACAGTACGTGTTAATACATTTTTGCTTCTAGATTTTATAGTTGTTTTAAATTTTGATCAGACTTTAGTTTCTATTTTTTTGGTTTCATGTAAGAATTATATTACAATGCATAATTTTCTTCCCATGGCTTAGAGGCTTTAACATGGTATTAGAGCTTAACACCAAAAATATTCTAGATTTTGGGCATGGAGAGACAAGTTGTCAGGAATAGAGAGCTCTCAAAAGATTTAAGTAGGAAATGCATCCAAGCTTCAACAATCAGAATAGAATAGTACTAGTAATCGGTGCATGGGTTTGTTGAGATATAATGTGAGAAGACTTTGTGCTTTTACTGATTATAGAGTGTGGCAGGTTCTAGAGATTGACAGATATGATGATTCCCAGTATGTAAGGGAGTCACTTATTGGATGGAGCCATCAACTTTGTGTCATGGAAGATAAGATTGCAAGAAATATTGGAAATGGAAGACTTATGGTACTTTGTGTATAAGGTGGCTGCACCACCTAGATCTAAATATCTGGTAGAACATAATAATGAGGCAGTAGGCGTGAAGAAAATATTGTTGGGTTCTATGAAATATCACTTGATCCCTCATATCATTGGTTAAAAGACTTCCAAAGAGATATATGAATAATTTGGTATGTTGTATCATAGTGTCAATTTGACCAGGAGAATTCTCTTTTAGAAAAATGTCAACACCTCCCACATTAGTAAGATGGATATAGTGAAAATCTCTCATGAAGATAACAAATCTAAGAGTTCATATTACTGTAGGTTTCGACACAGTTGAGGGTGATAAGCTAGTATTGAATTCTTTGGATGAGTTTGGTCCACAATAGGATAATTTTGTCCAAATTATTTGTTGCCGAGGGAAGTTACTTGACTTCAAGTAGTTGTGGGATGCTTTCAATGGAGAGGAGAAAATGCTACAACATTTCTCAACTACTTATGAGGATGTTCCATATGTCTTAAAACTAGGTTAATTTCACATTAATTTGCTAAAATGTAGTATTTCATTGTCTGATGTACTAAAATTATAGTCTACAAAGAAGGGAATTCAGCCCCAACGCAATGGTGTAAAATTTGGTAGATATTAAATTTCATGCAAAACCTAGTAGAGATTTAAAATTAGAGCATTGAGATCAGTTGTGACCAATAGTCTACTGGATATGCAAGGTAGATATATGGATTAGTAGAACAACTTTCTCTACACCAGGGTTTGGAGAGCACTTGGATTCTTCACCTTATGCAATAAAGTAATTATAAATTAAAGCATCAACACTATATCCCCAGTTCCCACCCTAGGGGTACAAATATTTATAAAAAGAGAGAAGTGATGACATTCTTTGGTGGCCAATTCCTCCAAATAAACTGTAAAATCCTTTTATTCACTATCATAACATGTAAAATGAATAAATTATGAATTTGATTGGTACACACCCAACCATTGCAAACCCCAATCTAAGTTGCAAAGAAATATGAACTCTGTTAAAAGTTTGGGCCCATCATTTTGAGGAAAATAGGGCAAGTTGCATCCAAGGAAGAGAACACGACATAGTAATAAAAAAAAACTTTGATTAGTACTGAACAGAAAAAATATATGGTAAAGAACAAAATGCATTTCAATCAATATTGATTAGCATTCCATGTAATAAATTAGATGCCAGGTTGAGCGATTACTAATAAAACTAGACGGTGAAAATGTGAAAAGAATTGAATTAGATAGTCTGCTTGTGATATCTCATCCTACATTTATGGTGGTGAGATCTCATGCTTAAACCATTTTATCAAGTTTAAATGCCTTCTCCACTCTAAAAGGAATGGTTAGATTAGCAACAAGAATGATAGCCTCAGAGGATGGGAAACTACATGGAGCAATAGAGAAATCTCAATTGCCCCAAGGTACTTATCCTCCAACGCCTATCGAATAAAATGAATAATTTCCCCAGGGTGTTTATCCTCCAATGGGTATCGAATAAAATGAAAACATATGTTAATAAAGGTGTTAAGAAATCGGAAACTTCTTGGTCACTTTTAAAAATTAAGACACGTGGGACCACTTGTCCACACAGACATACTCATTTCCCTTGTGCCTCTCATACTCTTCCATGTCATCTTTTCCATTAAAATTACTCCATGATTCTCTTATTTATGCCTTGCATGCATTTGCATACCTTTCTCTCAAGTCGAGTAGATGCTTGTACCTTTCTCTCAAGTCGAGTAGATGCTTGTAGAACAAGTTGTTCCCAGCTCAAAGCACTTTACTCCAACCTTTCAACCCCATTACTTGCATTTTTTCTTGAGAAAAATACAATTAATTCTTCACCTTTCTCTCAAGTCGAGTAGATGCTTGTACCTTTCTCTCAAGTCGAGTAGATGCTTGTAGAACAAGTTGTTCCGAGCTCAAAGCACTTTACTCCAACCTTTCAACCCCATTACTTGCATTTTTTCTTGAGAAAAACACAATTAATTCTTCACTAGTCTAGTTTATGCAACAACGTTGAATTCTTTGAAATTGGAAAATAAAAATCATGGTCGGGCCAAGAAAACACAAAGAATTATGGAAAATCAAGGAGTGGGTAGAGTCCAATACAAGGAATTTTGGAAAATTAAGAACTAGGTAATGACATTGATAAGGAGAACCAACGAAAACAAAATATTTAACACCCATAGATCGAGTTAACCCTATTAAATGCAGACACATTGTTGTTGGCCAAAGACCAGTACACCAAAAGAAAAGCAAACAAATAACATGTAACCTCGTGCCTGACAAGAAAATAGAAAGAATTCTGGAAAATCAAGAAGTGGGTAATGACATTGATAAGGGAGAAACAATGAAAAAAAAAGATTCATCATCTAAGGTCAAGTCGACCAAATTGAATGCAGACACACAATATTTGTTCGCCAAATACCAGTACAACAAATAAAAAGAAAACTTCTAGGGTACATTCCCAGTAAATCTACCCAACCATGTCTCGGGAAGTCAAATAGATTGAGCGGTGCGCCCCATCAAATATAAAGTAAGTGCTCCTTGCATGGATCTCCTTCTGCAGCAACCCGCTCAACTACGTTCTAGTAAAGTTAATGCATCCCTTTTAATTCCTTTTTCTATATAAGACAATGTATTCTTTTCACTTCGATTGACATTGGATGGGTTGCAGAGTAGGATGCATAAAAAATTCGGGGGTTGAGGCTTCTACTAAGCTACAACAGGCTAAAGTAGAACCAGAAGATTATGGTGCTAGTTAGCGAACCGCTCCCGCATCCCTCCAGCCCTCAATACATCTTTCTATGTTTACATCCAAGTCTGACTAGTGGATGGTTGACCGGGCCAGCTGGAGAGGGGCCTTTCTGCTTTCGATAGGAGTTGCAGCTTCAACGGCTTTTGTGTTCTCTGGTTCAAAGTTGTTTGCTACCCATATATTTATGGGGAACTTAGAAGATTTTGGAATGTTATCTGACTGATTTTCCCCTCTTTTTTCAAGTAGGATGGAGTCTTTCAAGCTTAAGGGGAGGCTAGGAGTAGTACAAATATCTTCATAAACATGGTTACATATATCTTCAAGTAGTCTAGATTCTATCAAAATGTTGAAGAGCTTCTGTTGGATATGCATTTGCAGCGTTTTTTTCTACGAGTCCCTCCTCTACAGAATTTATGGCGAAACATTGTGGATGTTCGTCGATAGAAAAAACCCAATAGGTCTGGAATACATATATGGTAGGCAGATATGGTGGATGTGTTCATGCATAGTCTTGACTAATATGGTAGACATATTAGACGTGTCAGTGTTTTTTACTTTAGTATAAAAGGACCATATTTTCAATTTCCTAGCCATAGTTCCCTTGACATTAAAAAAAAAAAAAAAAATAGGAATTAATGCTAAGAGAAATATAGCATTAGTTTGCATTAGTTCATTTTAGTCATATTGTTTTCATTAATTATACTTATTCTAACTTTTGCATCACTTCTCATTCTAATTTTTACCTCACTTTTGCTTAGATATGAGGCCAAGTAAGATGATTTTTTGACTGATTGATTGTAAAGAATAAATTTATTTTAATGATGGGCTCAAAAGGAAAAGGAAGAGGAAGAGGAAATTCATTGATATAAATTAAAATTTAGTTAAAATTGAAAAAACTTCATCGGTTTTCATGTTCAGCTAATTCGCTTTTGAAAAACGATTACTATAGTCCACTACCCAGGCTGAGACCAATAAAATTATATGTTAACTTAAAAATATGTAAATATACCTATTACATTTATAATATTATGTAAAACAAATTATAATATATAATATATTACAAAGCTAAAAATAAGGCAATAATGAACGCTATGAATTTTCATTGTTCAAAGATTCAATTTCTTGCTTTTGAACACAACTGGTCCATTTGATTCATTCGTATTACGTAATTATCATAATGGTCAAAACCTGCATTCTTAAATAAAAATAATGAAATAATCTAACGTGGAAAGGTATTAATGTTCGGGAAATCTTTTTTCATGAAATAATATAAAACGTGAAGGTAATAATTGTAGGGAAATATGTTTTCATATGCGGACTTATATAGGGAGAGATTTTGTATCTCATTCTTTTTAAATAAAATCAATATTTAAATCGGTGATGAATTTAATGAAAATTAAAATATAATATTTTTGTTACATTATATATATAGATAGAAGTGTTATAATAAAATAAATCAGTAGATGTATTTTCATTTAAAATGTTTATATTTTTTTTCTAATTTTAATAGATTCAGTATTAAGGCCACAAGACACATGAAATCAATATTGAAGCCTCCCATAGGTCAAAACAATAAAAAAAATTAGATGAGGAATTAAAATGTATATATACTAATCATATCTAATATAATTTTTTAATCTCCATAGGGTGATGTAAAGGTGAATATGAGGGTTCATATAATACGTGGAGACGTGCCATGGATTTCCTCTCCTACCTGAACTATACAAGCCATAGTCTCGATTCAATTTCTATCAATGATCATGAATTTTCTCAAGGAAGATAACATGTGCTTAAGTCGATTGTGTTGCATCTATCCTATGAAAGATTCTCAAAATAATGGGCAAACCCAAAATCTCCTATTATTAGAGTTTGTTATGTTTTGTTACAATTTTGTTTGGACTAATTTTCCTAATTCGTTTTTGCTATGTTTAAATCCTATATTCTAGGATTATGTTCAACAATATTGTAATCCTATATATATACTTGATTGATGGCTTGGTGAATGTAAGTGTGAGTGGAGCAGAATCCTCAGTGAGAATTGTATCACTAGTGAGTTGCAAGTCACCTTCCAATAACTTGCCTTCCATAATTTCTGAGTTGGTATTGGACCCTCGTGAACCATTGCAGGTTATGAGTGTGAAATTGTACGATGTTAGTGGTATGAGCTTTCACTATGCATATATTCTTTACGCATAACTGCTACATAGTGAGTTGTCGATGGACCTATGTATGGAATGGGGCTTGAACTAGTTTTGAAATTGTTAAGGAGAAGTTGTGTATAGACTAGTGCATTGAATTTTTTGAGTGTTGGATATCTATGTTAAGTTGAAAACCTAGGTTGGAGTTTAAGCAGAGTATACATTGGAGCCTATGTTAAGATATCACATGTGGATGTTGGAGCGATCAAACGACCTATGCGTGTAGTGACAAGTGAGTAAACCATAATCAAATATCATGCTAAATAACTTGGAGAGTTCACCAAGATTCAAAACTAGAGCAAGGTTGAGGAGATCATGTTGATATTTGTGCTACTCTGCATGGTGGAGTTGCGTTAAGACTTGATTTAAAACCTACAGTTGATTGTTATGTGTTGGGACCTATTG
This sequence comes from Pinus taeda, assembly GCA_000404065.3. Lineage (NCBI taxonomy): Eukaryota > Viridiplantae > Streptophyta > Pinopsida > Pinales > Pinaceae > Pinus > Pinus taeda. The sequence goes on from APFE031474337.1 coordinate 12,278, forward strand.
TAGCGGATCCAACACCCTCCAAAGTTTTGGCCTACACTCAAATTTTGGAGCCATCCTTGTTTTTTCCTTTAATGCTTGCAAACACTCGAGCTCATTCCTTGAGATCTGTTAGAGTCTTTTTCACCCTTTTACATGCCTAGCCAACTATTGTCTTTGGCATGTTAATTACTTTAACATGCTCGCAATCTTGTTCTAGTGATTATGAAGGTTTGACTTTGTGTGTTTGGGTTGTATTTGTTATGTGATCACCCATCACACTCACACACAAAGTTGTAAGAATTGTCATGCAACTATTGTCAATGTCATTCAATGCTCTATCCCAAGTGTTGCACTTGTCACTTTCACCTCTAGACAATCCCACAGAGGGCGATGCTTTGCTATGTTGTCTTGGTGGTTAGTGTCGTCATGTTGGTGAAATATGCTAAGGGTGTGATCACAGTGTCGAGTCTTCACGAGTCCACTTGCCTTTCACACTGTTATTTTCTTGAATATCTCTCAACGAAACAACTCCACTTCACCGAACCCCGACTGAGCTGCACTACGTAGTCTTAGCCCTTAGTGGTGATTCTCTATCTCCTGGAACTGCACAGTGCCTGAAGTTGTGCTCCGAACTAGTTGCACTGTGTAATCCCAGAAGTGAGCAATTGTCCTCCTTCCCATAACTACACAGAAAAATGCCTCATAGCCTATCTAAACTGCACATTTTCCAAGCACAGTCATCAAGCCTCCTTCCTGCTTTCTTGAACCCCGCATTGTATAGAGACCTAACCCTACACTGCTCCCCAAAATTGCGAATAAATATCCTCCCATGACATCCCTCATCCGGGACTCACTGCTTTAAAAAACTGTGCAGACCTATCCTCGGGTCCCTCTATTGTCCTGTCGTATCTTCCTCTTGGAAATTACGCAGAGATGTCCCTCAGGGTTTCACCTTGCAGGTGCCACTAGGGATTCTAACTACGCAATTCTACCTCCTAGTGGCCTCTATGCAATTTTCCCAAAACTGAAGATTGTGCCCCGGAGTTCCTTGTCCAAGATTGAGTTGCGCTCTGTGGAGTCTTAGTAACCAGTTCTCCCTCCCTGTCACCTGGAACTGTGCACTACATAGTTGTCGGGCCCTCTCTCAACCTACCATTTCTCCCAATCCTAGAACACAGAAAACAATGCATCATGCTAGACTAGGAGGTTTTGGATTTGATGTCATCCCATCATGACTGAATTGTAGGAATATGTACATTGATATATGATGGAAAGATAACGAATAGGATGAAGAAGGAGCACACATGCTAGAAGACTTACTTGCAGCTAGACAGATGAGAAAAGCACACCAAGAAGCAAGCAAAAGTAACACATGCATGGAACCATCTTACAAGACTAAGACCATTGAAAACCCCGCATAACCAAGCCTTACAAAGGAGAAGAAAAAGTACACCTGAGAGTAAATCCATCACTTAGCAGTGCACCAACTTGACATGGACACCACAGCCAACCAGTACATGCCAGTAGTGTCATGTCAAGTTGTGTCATGGGTTGTCAAGGCCACATCACCACCATGGGCCATATCTGTTGTAACTAAATGTATTGAAAAGTGGAAGTCCAATGGATGCACACAATAATTTGAAGAGTCATGTCACTTGAAAAGTCATAGGAAGTTCAACGGTCATGAGGGTAGTCCAAGAGTCACAAGGTTCAAGCATGACCCTTGGCTGTATATACCCCTCCCATTGTATGAGCAAGGACTTTTCACCTTGTCTCCTCCCACATAGCCTTGCGAGTAGATAGTCAGTTCTTTGAGGAGCAAGGAGTAGCTCCTACATCCCACTATTAGGAGTAATGATGTATGGTGTACAAATATGTCTTGGGACTTTTTCTTAATACAAAATTGATTTAAGGCTAACGCGTTTTCATGCATGTTTTGTAGATGTTTGTAAGACTATTATTTTGGAATTTGTAATGCATGATTGTTTCATCTGTACTAAGATAGTTGAACTATTTCAGTTGTTTTAGTACTTACATTGTTCGTAATGTGTTGTACTAGCTATTATCATTGTCTCATCCCTATGGACTACTCCACATTATACTAGACAGACCACCTTTGTGTACTACTTATCACTGTTTTCACATCCTTGTGGACTACTCCATGGGATATTCAGCAGATCATATTTGTGTTATACGTACAATGACTGTCACATACATGTGGACTACTCTGCTGGGTGGTGTACGTGTTGTCCCCTTCACATTTATTTTAATGACTGCCGCATCCGTTGTGGACTATTCAATTGGATGTTGGACAAAACTTTCTAGTTTGTGTGTGTCTCTTCCTAGGTGGTACTAATACATCTCATTTATAGGCTCACTTTAATCTCTCCCTTTGCATTAAGAGAACTGAGACACGAGTTACATTACGCACACACCGAGCATACTCACCTCGCTTTTTGAATGCACCAACATAACACTCTCATGTGATGAACAGTAAGAGTGAAGGAAAATCTCTAAGTAAATGGAATTTGGGCCATTATACCAGATGCAAATCCTACACCAAATGTTGTGAGGTCTAATTGGGACTGCATACCAGGGAGATGCCCTACATGTGGGCGGGTCTAGCCCTATTGACATTTATGATGCTAGAAGGAGGGTCGCAAGCAATTTATGGTTGATTGTCTCACCAACCCAACTCATCCATCATCTAGTCAAGGGAGTAACACTCACTCCCTCTGCCCTACGCGAAACTTGAATGATGGTCATTTATCACCTCCCATACTCGAGTGTGAAATTTTGTATCAACATATTCACGATGTCCATCCCATCATCGGTCAATTCGTTGTAGTTATTAGACTAATTCAAGGAGTGTATGCTCTTCTATAGTCACAAAGGATGCAAAATACTACTCCCAAAGGAGTGGTAGTTTCATCTATGGAAGAAGAAATCTTTGTCAGTCTTGAAGAGCTGGAAAACTCTGTGGTAAAAGAAGATGGGCCTCCAATATTTGAAAGGAAGAATAAGGCAACCTCTTACTCTTGGGCTCAAGTTCTGGTATAGGAAGTGGAGGGGAAGGCAATTGTTCTTGTTATAGATCTAACCCAGAAATATTATAGATATGATATGAAAATATAAGACAATGCAAATAAACCCATAAATAATATGAAATGATTCTTTATTATTCAAACCCTTAAGGTAGGGAAACACCATACATTCACTCCTTAAGGAAGGAGAACGCTCCACAAGCCATATTCCTGTTCATACAATAATCCTTGACTATTCCTTGACACAATTCCTTCACATCCTCTCCATGTGAAGTCTCTAGCCTCTATATAAGCCTCATACATACAATACCATGGGTCATTACCATGGTTCCCTCATATCATCAAACTAATACCATGGGCCCATTACATTATTACTAACTACTTGTTGTCCCTTACATGATATAGGTTAACCACCTTATTTATTACTATGGCCCATCCCATTATTACATTATTACCTTGGATACCTCCCTTGGTACCCCATATTATCCCCCCTAGGTATATAACATTCGACCCCCCTTAGCATGTTTCGTCCCCGAAACATGGGAAGAAAACAAATAATAAGATATACTCACAAGAGTAGTCCACTGGTACCATGCACGTGCATCTAGCCATCTAATAGAAAAGTGAACCCTCGATCTCACTGGTGCCTCGCTCGCTTGAGATGGAAGTTGACCATGGCAGCCCTTCTGTGTTGATGTGTAGTAGGTGGATCTTCGCTCCTCGGTATCTGTCCTGTGGGGGTTGTTGCCCTTGTGGCTAATTGGTTGCCATCTTGATGGTTGTTGTCTTGCGAGGTGATGTGGGTGATGATATATTGAAGCTTTAACCCACGGTATCTTTTTCTTTTAATTCACCCCTTACTGGAGCCTGATTGTTATTTGGTGCATGTTGTGGTGCCTATTGTGGTGTCTTCTCTTCTAATATTACTTCAACCACTGAACCCTCATCAGATGTGTCAGCACCTGTTACCTTTTCGGCTTTAGCCTCTGTTTGTGTTTGATTTTTGACCATCAACTGCTCATTAACTAATATGTCAGTCCCTGGAACATCTTCTGCGTCAACCTCAGTGGACTCTACCTGTTTATTGATGGAAATATCCTGTAATGTAATTTTTTTCTTTTTATACTAGAGCTTCAGGAATTTCTTCTCCACATTAAGATTGATAGTACCCACAGATTCCATCCAAGGATATCCCAAAACAATATCCATATTATCCATCTCTGAAGTACAAAAATCACCATGCAACTCATACTTATCCATAGAAATCTTCAAATCCTTATACACTAGAACATCCTCATTATCCACTTGTGTGTTTTCAATGTGTTTTGCTGGAATTTGCAATTTTTTTGCCAAATTAACATTGATGAAATTATTCTTGCAACTAGGATTTATAGAAACAATGACCTTCTCTTTCTGAATTAATCCATGAACATGCAATAAGGAGATACCACCAGAAAATAACCCTTTAGGTTCATTGGTTTTCTTCTTTAAAATAAATTCTTTGCTAGGTTGTGTGTCTATCGATGTGAGCTTATCCACAAGATTAACTTTACGGTCAAAGTGGTCCATAAGAGTTTTTGTGAATGTGTCCGAAGTCCAGGGCCTTCGATAGCAACGTTGATTCCATTGCCACCATTGTCGTCTTTCATTGTCCAAGTACATTTTTCCCACACTCAACTTAGTCTCATCATCCATGATTTAATTCAATCTAAAATATTTCTCCATTTGTGCTAGCCATTTGGCTGGATGAGAGCCATCAAATTTATAGAAGTCTTTGAAATTCTGACCTAGGCCTGCCATCACAAAAAAAATTGGCGAAAATTTGAAATGGTCACAATTCCGTCAATATTGCTCAGAATCCCTATTATGACCTATTTTTTTGAAATGGAACAACCATTCTGCATCTACCCATGTGATAGAAATCTTGATCCCGGCACTAGAATTTTATATCTACGATGTTATTCTCCCGCCGTCACCAAAATTTCTTAAAAAAGAGCTGATTCTAAATCAACGATATCTCCCTCATCTAGACTCCAATTCGACTGATTTGTTTTTTTAAATTGGGTATTTTTTCACAAAGAATCCAAATCTGCAATTAGATTTTGCAGATCTTGCACTAGGACATCTAGATCTGTGCCGCAAACTTGCTGCCCCAAAAAATTGTGTGCAACCCCACTGATTTTTAAATCAGCAATATCTCCTTCATCTGGACTCTGATTCGACCGATTTTTTTTTTTTAAATCAGGTATTTTTTCACATAGAATTCAGATATGCAATTAGATTTTGCAGATCTTGCACCAAAACGTATAGATGTGATCTGCAAAACAGTTGCCCCCAAAATCCTGCAAAAAAAAATAAATAAATCTCCACTGTTTTGCCCAAGAAAGTGCTCTAATATCACTTGTTATAGATTTGATATAAAAATATAAGACAATGAAAATAAGCCCAGAAATAATATGAAATTATTCTTTATTGATCAAAACCCTTAAGGTAGGGCAACACCATACATTCACTCCTTAAGGAAGGAGAACACTCCACAAGACATATGCCTGTTCATACAATATTCCTTCACACAATTCCTTCACTTATTCCTTGACATCTCTCCATGTGGATTCTCTAGCCTCTATATAGGCCTCATACATACAATACCATGGGTCATTACCATGGTTCTCTCATAATATCAAAATAATACCATGGGCCCATTACATTATTACTAACTACTTGTGGTCCCTTACATGATATGGGGTAACCAC